>JAJOHK020001955.1:0-10975 GCA_022457215.2 Leucocoprinus gongylophorus
TTATGTCACCATGCGAAGTGAAACTAGATATCCCTCACTTCGTATTGTTCATCATCATGGTCAGCATGAGAGGTGCAAAAATGCATAAATGCGGTTATACAATGACTCAGGCTTCCTTCTCCCACGCACTCAGGCTTCCTTCTCCCACGCTCAACATTCGGCACTCAGCACATGTAATATAAAGTCGTTGCGTACTTTGCTCGTTTCCTTCCATTTTCTGCCCATCCTTGACCAGGCCGCTTAATGAATCATGGCAAGCAAACACATGCTTCTTCTTTTTTTATTTCAACAATTTGTTACATGGAGTACGTAGACAGACCGTGGTAGTATAGGACTTGGTAGTATAGGACTACTTAGATAGTGAGACAAGCATATGTTGTCTTGAAGCAAAAAGCATCAGGATTTCTTCCAAGAAATCAATAATATCATCCAATGTATCACCAACGACTCCGTTGTATCTGGTGTACTCAAAGAGAACATGGGTCTCTAATTGAGCTTGTCTGCATGGACATACACTCATTTCAGGGTATGCATATTCCTCTCGAGAGAAGAATCGGCGACGATACTTCGTCTGTGGGAGCATGATTTGTGATTTGTGATAAGGCTGGTGACCTGATTTGTGATTTGTGATAAACCTGGTGACCTGAGTGCATAGGGAGTTGGAGTGCCCGATATGCATCCATGCTCCACCTTTGAAATATGAGGGGTTAATCATGCCATTTAAATTATTGAGTTCTAGGAAGGTTCTTCCTTTAAAATCTGAGGCTTGAAAATGCATTTGCCATTGTTTGGTAATGTCATCGCATTCTTCTTTCTTCTGAAATCCCAAGATATCTTACTGGAGGGAGTTGGTCAGATGGTTAACTTAGCTTCCCTTGACTACATAGTGGGGTACCCATCTATCAGAGCTGGGACATTTGTAGAACTCAATATGGTTTTCTGGGTTGCATGGCATTCTCAAGGTATACACATGGTGAACACAAGACAACACATGGACATTAGGATAAGGTAATTATTGTAGGGCATAGACCATCATGTGGCAGTATACAAGAGTCTGATACATGTTGGATGCATTTCACACCTCAGCAACTGAGATCTATAGCAAACTCTCAGAAGTCAGATAAATGTTCTACTTATTTGTAATACATCCTTTGGCTCCAGCTTATATGCTATGTTTCTACTCATCACACTGGTCACATATTTCAAAGAGTGTACTTAGAGAGATTGAAGAGGTTAATCTACCCAAAGGGTGGTGAGGTGTGTTGCCACCAACATCAGAAGAGAGTGCTAGTTTTAGTTGATTTTCAAGTTAGATAGTTACATTGTAAATCTCTATCTTGTATACTAATATACTCTCTCTAAGATAGTATCTAGGGAATGGAGACTGTAAGCAATTACCCTGAGTCTGGTGGTTCTCAGGTGTTAGAAAGGAGTTTTATAGAGTTGCTAGGAAGTCTAGCAAGAATGTTCAAGAAGTGATCAATATAAAATAGACTAAGTTGATTTTTCAATTTTAATTTAGACTTAGCTAAGGATAGTAATGTGATATGTAATGGTCACATATATCACATGTTTGGTCATATATGTCACTGTCACTGTCACAACATCACATGACTAGAAAAAATGTAAAAGATTTTAAAACAAATAATGTTAATATTATGAAATATAGCTATAGTATGTTAATAGTATATAGACTTTAGGTGTTACAATCTCAAGACCAATCTCAAGACCTTAGAGTGGGTCAAGAAAAGGAATCTTGTATAGAATTTACACAAGAAAACTCAATGGAGTTCCAAGTATAGGATTTGTCTACCTTATATATACTAGACTACTAGTCTGTACTACATTACCATTAACCTACCCTAAAGAACTATGTATTATTCTTAAGATTAACATATATAGAACATGTTGTATGATATCATCTTATTTTAAAACCTTCTATAATATTCTATTATGGTACATAATCATGTGATCATGACTTGTTACAGTGTTGTGTGACTGTGACTGATGTTGTGACACCAAGTCACATTGAACTCTAATCTTTCTTATTTTTATTTTTTTTATAGTCAACAATTTATTATATGGGGCATGAAGGCAGACTATGGTAGCTACTTTGTAACTACATACAAAACTACATGAAGAGAAAGAGATAGAAAGAAAGAAAAACAGAAAGAAGAATCACAAACAGAAATAAAACTGAAAAAGAAAAAGAAAAACAATATAGGATGCTCTCTAAGCTACCTTGATTAAGTAATTGCATTATTAACCACAAAAGCACTGCTATTAAATTCTAAGAAGAGAATAAAGTGATTCAATGTATCTTTTCTTAGATTCCAATATTCATTAAATATTTTATACTTATGAAGAATATGACATCTTGATTCAATAGGATAGAGACCACAAGGATACTTGAACTCTTCTCTTAGGAAAAACCTCAACCTGTACTTGCCTATAGGAGTGTGGTTAACAATAGCTCTTGTTGTTCTTGTATATAGAGAGTTAAAATGCCCAAAATACTTTAACCATGACCTGCTTTTCACATAAGAGGATTTAACAGGATTGTTGTTATTATCGACAAGCTTGAGAAATTAATGCTCCCTCAGATCCAATGCTTGGAATGACATCTTCCAGTTTTGTATGATGTTATTGCACTTGTTCTTCTTACTAAAGTCTCATGATGATTTGCAAGAAAACAATGGTGTTTGGTAGAATTGTTTGGTTTTTCTGTCTACTGATTTGTAGAGAGACCACTTGTAGCAACTTGGGTATTCCCAAAAAGCAATTGAGTTGTTGGTACTGAGAAGAAAGAACTTCCTAAGTTCCTTAGAAATGGATGCTAAGTGAATTTGGAAGGAAAGAAGAGACGAGTTGAAAATTCTTTTCACAGTATGAACAAAGTCTGTGATAACAACAATTTTGGAAATCCCTGGGATATTGACAGCTTGGTTGATGCCACATCTAATGGCAAAGAGTCCAGCTTCAGTAGAGGTGATGTTTACCATGTGGTGTATCATTTTGATGATAGGTTTATCACAGACATGGATGTAAGCAATAGATGTTGCCATGTTGTTCTTGATACCAGCATCAGTAACAATAAGAGTGTAAGATTGGTTTAATAAGGATGTGATAGCATTGTTATTGAGTTGTTGAGAATGAGCTTTAAGGCTGTTATTACTATGTTTGTTATAGGGATAGAAGGAAAAACAATTAGGAAAAATGTCAATAATGCAAGAACCAGGAGAGAACTCCTTATTCAGAGGATCAAATGATGAGAAGACTTCATTAAATCTGTTGTTCATATCAACAATAGAGCTCTTGATAATTTCTCTTTGATGACAAGATAGCAAGTCCAAAGATAGGTGATGTGAATCATGACTATTGACTGATCTTGATTTTAGTAGTGAATGCAAGATATGATTATGGGAGAGCAAATGGGCTCTCAATTGAGCTCTACTACTAAGCTTGCAAAGATGTAAGTGAATGGGGATAAGTCTTGCAATTGCCTCAACATTAAAGGAAGGGGAAGTTCAGAATGTGCCTAGAATCCAGATGGTAGCTTTACATTGTATTTTGTTAAGTTTCTTAAGAGAATATGATAATGGTACTTTATTGTAGAACTATAGTTGAAAGCCATAAAGAGTAATGAAAAGAATATAACTTCTATACAAAAGCTGCTTCTGTTGAGGAATGAGACCTCAAGTGGAATTTCTAAGGATTTTTATGCATTTGACTGTCAAGATAGCTTTGTTTGTATAAAAGTTGATATGTTGACAGAACAATAGTTTCCTGTCAAAGATAAAGCTTAGATATCTCCATATATTTTTGAGTCTCAATGAAGGCCCTCCAAGTGCAGATAAATTGAGAGGAGGAGGATTGAAGGCTTCATGAGATCTAGAAAAATGAAAAACCTCCATCTTTCCATGTTCTAAGATGAGACTGAATTTCTCTAAGAGAGAAGAGATAATATTGTAGTTACAAAAGAGAAAAGAGTTTGAAATCATCAAATATTTACTCTGAGCAACAAATAGACCATTGTCAACAAAAGATAAGATGGAAACTGGAATTTTTAAATTTTTTAGGCAATTTTCAAGAATATAAAAAACTAGAGAAATATATAAAGCAGATAAGATGGAGAAAAGGGCTGAGCCTTGCCTCACACCAATGTTGATATTAAAAAATTGAGAATAAATATTGTTCCAACAATACCATGTTTTTCTACCTACTAGATAGTTTGAAAAGAACTGCTTGACTTTTGAATTGCAGCCAGCTTTTCTAAGAATGAGCAGAAGAAGATAATGATTTAAAGATGGGAAAAATTGTGCAATGTCAACTACCAGTGTGCTTGTCATGTTATTTTTGATCCATCTTGAGCATATGAAATGAGTGAGGATGACACCAGTATTGGTGGTTCATCTTTGCTTGAGACCTTTTAGTTGGTAAGGATGGATGAAGTTATTCAAAATCAGGTGGAACTGAAGATGCTTGCTAATGACTTTCTCAATAAGCTTCCCTAAGGTATTGAGAAGGACAATGGGCCTAAAAAACTTGGGAGAGTCATATGATTTCTTGTTGGGTTTGGGAATGATAATCATTAATGAAGTTTTGAAGTGTGAAGGCCAAAACCCTAACTCAGAACAAATATTAGCAATACTCATAATTTTTTCCAGACACAATTTGTCTTTAACAATACTCTTGAGATAATTCCATAATAACTTATCTAGACTAGGAGTAGATGAATTGTTGCACTTAGCAATGGATCTGATAAACTCTTCTTATGAAAAGGGAGGCCAACTTGTGGATTGTTTGTCTAGAATTTCATCCAAGATATCAATGTTGACTTGTCAGTTTTGAGCCATGTTAAAAGTTGAATGTAGAATGTGCCAAATATTATTGATCTCTAGACAAGGACAGTTGTTGTACTTGACAGCTTCAACTGCCAGAAGTTTGCATTTCTTGACCCAATTCATGAGTTTCCATAGTCCTCCTTTTTTGTTCAAGATTTCTTGAATCTTTTGGTCAAAGAACAAGCATTTTGTACTTTTGACCATTTTCTTGAATTACTTTCAATCCTCCTATCTTCTAGTTGGCCTATACTTCTTGAGGTCCCTACTACAATTCAAATCCCACTAGCTCTTCAAATGTTTGGTGATATTGACAATTTTTAAATTCTTGTCCCATATATTGTCAATAGCATTTGGAGGTGAATTGATGCCATTTTCCAGCGATTGAACATGAGTTAAGTTGCTCATATTAATAAGCTTGATTGCTTTGATTAAGTCATTGATGAACAATTTCTCTTCCTCACTACCTCTGATGATTGAACATTTCTTGTTATGAACATATTCTTCAACAATCAGTATAGTAATAGTAAGTGGAGCATGATCAGAAAAAAGCCACCAATTGGAATGGATAGTGTGATTGTTCAGTTCTTCAGATTCATATCTTAAAAATATTAAATCAATAACTGAATTCAAATCTTGATTGTTATCTGAATACCTAGTAGGAACGCAGTTATGTTACAAACTTAAGAACTTAGTGTTGTTCAAGAGAAAGAACCTTGTATAGGATTACACAAGAGAACTCAATAGAGAACTTCATACAGAAACATCTACCTTATATACTCAACTATGATGGTCTGTGCTACTACTTCTCTAGCCTACCCTAAAGACCATATGTTTACCTTATGTTACAAACTTAATTCAACTTGTATCTCCACAACAAGTAAACCAATTTTCACAAAATAAGTTGCACTAGAAAGCCCCAAATGAGGGCTATCCACAAATATGCAGGATGTACAAAAGCAACAATGAATGACTGAGATATCAGGCCATCAGTAGCTGTAAAAGCTTCATCTGCTAATATCTCATGAACAGCTGGACAGATTTGCATGATTGAACTTGTCATTTCCAACAGTATATGGTATATTACATAGCAATAAGTATTCATAGAGATAAAAGCATATCAATGTAGTGACATAATTAGTTACCTTCTAAAATTAGCCTGATAGCTGCTATGACAAATGACAGCTCCCATCAGGTATGAGTTTTGATCATGTGATGGCAACAGCTTGCACATGGACCATCACTCTTTTGTATATATACTTCTGTGTCTAAGGATTAGACCTCAGACTTAACAACATCAATTTACATTAATCTTTATCCTTTATCATTTATATTGATCTTAATCATTATTGTCATCATTATTGAACTTCTGAATCACTTCTAAACCTCTGAGAGTACACCCAAGGTTCAGATATCACAAATAAGTGAGTAATTCATTTTGTGATACCTTAAGGCCAATATGTATACTACATGTTGTTATAACGTTATCTTTCCAGAACCTTCTATGTCCTTCCTTGTGACCTTTTCATCTGATGTGTGGCATTGTGATCTTGTCACCCTAACCCTAACCCTAGGTTCAAGAAATAGAAAGATAAATCAACAGAAAATAAAAAAGAACTATCAAATGAAAAAGCTAGCATCTAAGCTTTGCATTCCTGACAAGTTAGTAGAAGAAGATAGGCCCAAAGATAAGGAGTCCATAATGTCTATGAGAAAATCACTATGGATAGAATAATAAGGGTTCCACAGACTATCTCTGATGTTAAAATTGCCTGTCATGATGAGAACATTGCAAATGTCAACTTCAGTATTCTTAAAATACTTCAAAGCTGATTGCAATGAGTCTGAATAAATATTAATCAAAAAGAAAACATTATTGTTGTTGAAAAAGGAGACAAGTGAAATGTCCTTGTAGTTATAAATGTCTTTGCGAAGAGAGAAGTGGAAATAAGATAGTCTGATGTTAACATAAGTAATGACTCTCAGATAGTCATTAGTGTTTGATGAGTTGTTTGTGAATGTAAGCCAGTTGGGATGATTTGGTACTCCAACTAGATCTTCACCTTTCTTATTCTTTGAGCTAGGAATAGAATGAATAGTAGTTCAAGACAGTTCTTGATACTTCTTTGAGTGCCACCAGAAAGGACAAATATTAGAATCTGCTTGATGATTGCCCTTGCAGTTGATATACTTAAAAGTATGAGGGCTGTCAGACACAGTTCACACCAGGGGTGAAAGTCTGTAAGATGGACTCAAAGTTGTGCAAACTTATGGAATGACATTGGCTTCAGCTTATGTGCTGTACCCTCTGTCTACTGCATGGTTGCAACTTCAGATGGTAGGAAGAAGTCCAAGATGAAAGTGAGTGCTGATTTGGTGTGTTACCATTGAATACCAGAGATTGAGTTCAATAAGAATTATCTTTGTTGATTATCAGACTAGTGAATTACAGTGTAACTACTAGTCTTATATACAAATAGATATTATAGGAGATGCTTGGGGTTTTAGTGGTAAAGCCCCTATTACCCTGAGCGGAGGTTTCAGTGTTGAGACACTAACAGGAGTAACTCCATTATGGAAGACCAAGTCAAATAGAAGTATTTCTGCTATGGAAGACAGAATACCTGGATAGTTGCAGCATTGCTGGAAGGCATGTTGCGAGAAAGACAGCTGCTATGGAAGGTGGACTTGTATAATTTAGAGATGATATCACCATGGGGATGTAATTTTCAGATGGGTAGACTTGTATATGACAAGGGCACAGTTTGCCCTGCTTGGTTTTGAGATGAGGTGGGTTAATCTTAAAGTTTGCCTTGCAGCACCAAGTAAAATTGCAATGATGCTCAACTTTATGCAGTCCATTGCACTTTATACACCTAGAATCTTGGAAGTGGCAAGTGAAAGTGGTATAATCCCACTTTCAGCAATTCTTGCATTGTGGAACACCTAAATTCATGTTTGTGCCATGAATAGTGGTGATAAAACTACTGATGTTGAAACATTGATTGATGAGTGTCTTGGCTGTCAAACCGCTTTGAGAATCCCAAATGTCAATCTATACTATAGCCATGTCTGATTTTGGAGAAACTTTAACAACTTGTGGTTTTGATGTGATTTTTATGTTATCAAAAATATGCATTGACTTGATGATTGATTCCATCACTCCAGAATTGATAGGAGTGTTTATGTCTTCAGTGAGATATGGAATACCCAAAATTTTTAGGTATGACTTGTACTGAGGGAGGCAAGTGTTCTATATATCATTGATGTTGATATTGCTGCAATTTTTTATATATTTGTTGATGGTGCTAATGTCTGACAGAGAAGTAAATTTGTTAGAGGTAATAATGAGACCTCTGTAATCAACATGAATAAAATTGATAATTGTGTCAGATTTAATACCTTTACAAGCATGATTGAGATTAGCAATGTGATCATCTGATAAGGACATGAATTTCCTTGAATTGTCACTGCCTATAGAAATAATGACCTGTTTACAAGATGGGCCCTTGATCATCATATTGATTTTAGGCTTCAGTTTATTGCCATTGTTAAAAATCAATTTGTTGAGTTCTTTGATCTTCTTGTTGGAGAGCTTAGGGAAAATTTCCTTAATTTTGAGGATGTTGTTTATGTTTTTTGATAAGACTTGTATATATAACAGTTTAGTGGTATTAGCTGGCTTATTTTGCTTGCCAGGAATGTTCTTCCTATAGAATTTGGATTTCTCTAGAACTTCCTTAGAAGGTCTCAGAGGAAGTTGAGGAAAGGGTAGTTTAGTAAATTCAACAAGTTTTAAAGGTGGAAATTTGTTGGATTTTCTGTCTTTGCTCAACATTGGTACCTTTGATGAAAATTCTTCCTTGATGAGCTTGTAAAGAGACTTGTTGTTGATGTCTATTTTTAAAACATTCCATCTACCCTTGAATAAAGAGGAAATGAATTTGAAGACAGTTTGACCAAAACTGTTTAGGAAAGGGATATCTTCTTCCTTATTATTCTTGAGCTCACTATTTCTAATGAAGTTTGAGATATGCATGAGGGAGATTCTGATATTGTTGATGTCAATTTCCTGAGTATTATTGTGTCCAAACATAGAAATTGGATTGGTATGGCCATCCCACAAGTCTGGATTGCCTGGTTGAAGCTCCACATAGGATAATAATGATGATATTGAAGGTGTGCAACTGTGAGAACATGTTGTTAGCAATTCCTGCATGAGATATGGACTTACTGGTTTGGTTGTTTGCTAGTACTTGGATATTTGTCTTCTCTTTCTTGGGAGTTACATAGAACAATTGAAAAAGTTCTGCTTCCATTTGATTTGCCCAGTTAGGGTTGTTGTTTTGAGCTTTTATGTGAGCTACATACTCTATGAAAGAAGTATTAGAGTATATGGACAGTTTTCTTGATGTGTTCATGCTAGTAATGGTAGATCTGCCTCTTGGAGCTCCCATTTGAATGTCCTCAAAAACATTGTTAGAGTTTACAAGGTTAGACATGGCTGAAAAGATTGTAAAAGGGTTGTAAAAGGGTTTTTATTCACAATTTCTCTGTTAGGTGCTACTATACAAGATGGTGGTAAGAAAGAGAGAAGTGTGATTGAACTCTAATTCTAAGCCCAAAATAAATGAAAATAAAAATAAAATAGAAAGGAAAAATGAAAGAAAAGTTAAGTCCATTATCTTTAACTGTGACATTAAGATAGGTTAGTTATAGATATATACAGACTATAGTCTAAAGTATATAAAGTAAACTAGTTTGTACTAGTATCTTCTATTGTATATAATTATATTTGATTGTCTGACTGGTAATGCTATATCATGTGACACTGTCATATAACATAATTATGTGATTTTTCATTGTCCAAAGAAACAGAAAATAAAAGAAAAAAATCAAGAAAAATAGATAAAAAAAAAGAAAATACAAGAGTTCAGAGCATACTGTGACAGTTATTAATATCTGCTTTAAGTTTGAGTCTTTGGTTGAAAGACAATGAGAAAAGAAAGAAAATAAATAAAACTAAGTCCATTATTTATGCCTCTATATCACAAACTTTTTCCAGCTTGTATTTCCACATAGTATGTTACTTTAGAAGTGACAAAATTTTTTATTTGATTATTTACTTGGATATCTGTGAATCACTAGTATATATAACAAGACATATGATCACAATTACATAATATACAATACAGTAGGAAATTCTAGTAGATAATTTCATTATAGACTTTAGGTAGGGGCAAAAGTACTATATAAACCAAGCATTAAATAGTAATCCAATCCAACGAAACTTCTTGTCAAGTTGTCTTATTGACCCACCACTATTGTTACAACTAAGATGTTGCTACAATAATAGTAGAATATTACCACAGCCTGCCTACGTAATAAATTGTTGATAATCAATTCCAGTTACTCGCAGTCAATGATTGGTAAATTTACTATGATACAGCAAACGGGATAACAATGAAGAAGCATCAGCATCAGCATTAACGAGATTCAATTGCAATTAAGACGCAGTCAAAACAAGCAGGTCTCCGACAAGATTATGGAAAGATGCGTGTATATGAATGGATAGATCGAGCGAGGGATGGATAGCAGATAGCAGATTGTGATGAGGCCGGGTGACCTTGAAACGATACCGTGAGTCAGGGATCGGGCTGAGAGGGATTCCAAGCAAGAAGCAAGAAGCAATTCCAGAAAACAAGATGCCGATGTCTCAGATGTTGCATATCATATTTTCACTAAACTCACGAGATTCATTCTCAGAACATATCGTCATCAATCTCTTCTCGACACTGGAAAGGAACAGCGTAACCCTACACACGGCTCGTTAGTACGTCACATTCAGCATTGAGGGGAGTTCAATCTCACATTGGTACGAATTCCTCCACCCCAAGGGGTCCTTCCCTCAACGTGAGCATCAACACCCAAACCTCTCTCGGCAAAGCCCTTCCACAACAAACACACGTTCTCTCCATCAGTCAACACACGATCGGCCTCGATGATAGCATCACGAGCATCAAAAAATGAAGGTCGACATGGCTGGAGCTTCATTGCATTGATGACGAGTCTATCAGTCGCTACAGGGTCAACTAATGGCGGTAAAAGGAGAGGACGTCAGACGTACTGGATCA
>JAJOHK020001956.1:0-10969 GCA_022457215.2 Leucocoprinus gongylophorus
ACCGCATGTTGACGCTGTCGTCTCTCACCAGTATGGACAAGGCTTGTCAGGTCGAGTCACCTGATAGGGTTAGAAGCAATGTTCCTCACACCACATAATGTTCCAGCCCCAGGAATGGAACTGTAGTTAGTGGATGTCACCTCCATGTAGGAAGAGTCTGACCACTCCCTCCATGCTTACCATAGTGTGAGTTGGGATGAAATACACTGTCTTGGACACTGAGTCTACTATGGTCATCACTGAATCAAACTCCATGAACTCTAGGAGCTCTACAATGAAGTCTATACTGATTGTTTCCCACCTTGTATTTGGAACAGAAAGAAGATGCAGTTTGCCAATGGGTTTTTTATCCTCATGTACAGGTTGCAGATGCTGATATACTGACTGACATATCGTGACATTTGTGGCCACCAGTAGTTCTGTAACACTAGCTTTAAGTGTTGTTATTTGTTTGTCTCGCATATGTCTCACTTTGCACTCTCTTTGTTGTGGCAACCACTAGACACAAGGTCCAATGATAACACAAGCAGTAAAGCTCTCAGTTAAGCAATCAAGTGGGGAAAAGCACAAGAGAACTTGACAAGGAGCCTCTGCTAAATTAGAGTCCTATTTATACTGTTACAGATTAGTCCATGCTACTACCTCATATCTGCCTCATGTCTTACTCAAGGCCACCATGTGTACCCCATGTGCCCTAACATCATCTTCCAGATCCTTCTACTATGTTCTGGGCCTATGACATCACACCATGTGACATGTCATGTGACTGTGGTGTCACGTACCTCTTTATTGTCCAAAAGAAAAAGAAAAGAAAAAGAAAAAGAAAATCAGTCAGAAAAAATAAAAATAAAATAAAATAAAATAAAAATTGTTAGTGTTCAAGTATCCTATAACATTCTTTCTATTTGATATCACATTCTTTCCTTCTGGACTTATTTCCTTACATAATATTGGACTGTATATTTTTTTGCACCACACAATTCTCACCTCAGTTTCATACTATGAAGACTGAGGTGAGTATAAGATGTTTTCTATATATTTTTTTTCATTGTCTGACATGTACTATTGTAGACTCAAAATCTTAGAGTTGGTAATGAGAATAAACCTTATACTGGGTTGATACAAGAGAACTCAATAAGGAGCTCCTACTCTATCTACCACTATATATATGATTCTGTCCTGGTCCGTGCTACAACATTATATTAAGTCCATGCTCTGTCCTCATGTCCTATTACTCATCCACATGTGTTTTCCATAAGGCCACCATGCTTCCTACATGTGCCCTGACGTCATACCTTTAATCTCCGCTATACATGTGCACACCATGTGTACACCATGAGGAACCCCTGTCTCTTGACGTCACTCCTAACCCTAACTCCCTCTCTAGACTCTTTCCGATCCTTCTAGACCCTAAGTCCTTCCAGACCACTCTAGACTATATCACATGACTTCCAGGTCATGTGCCTTCCTAACCCTATGTCCGTTATAGACTAATAATTATCTAAGGTCCTAACCCTAACCCTAGTCCAAAGTCTGTCTACACTCTCGTACTATAACATGTACCTAGTTACAACTGTTCTAGGTATATACAAATATATTAGTTTCATGCTATGAAGACTGAGTCACAACTGTTCTAAGTACAGCTGCTCTCGTTCTGGTTCCTCACACAATATTAAGATCTTCCATTATTCTACTATTCTCAAATCATAATGGAGGGAGATAATGGGGCAGCAGAAATCTGGAATGTTAGGAATATAAACATTACTCTAGAATAAGAGTAAACCATTTACTTTCAGACTACTCTATAATGTGTACAGACCTTGTAGACAAATGTTGGAACTTCTATGCAAATTTTGCTACTGGTTCCTCATACTTACTTAACTAATTTCTATGGTAGATATCTATTTATAAAGTCTTTACCTTCTACCACTACATTATTTAGGGCTTGAACAGTGAAAAACTCCAGCTTGATCAATACTATATCTTTATTATCATGAAAACCAGTAGTATGGTCAGGTCTTTATGGTCAGGTCTTTGATGTTAAGACTACAAGAAATGGACTTAGTTTTTTCTCATTTTCTTATTTTATTTTATTTTATTTTTGATTTACTTTTCATATTTTTCTATTTATAGAACTTAGATGTTATAAGATGAGAGTGTGAACAGACTTTGGTAGGATTAGGGTTAGAACAGAAATAGAACAGTAGTATTATTATTATCAAGTTCACAAACAGTAGACTTAGTTTTTCTCTATTTTATTTGTCATTTTTATTTTCATTCTGTTTTATTTTTCTATTTTTCTATTTTTGGAACAACTAGGTTTAGGGTTGATTGGTCACACTGTCACATCAGTCACAATATGATGGTGTAGTCACAAGACAGATCATGAGACTTGGGAGAATTTAGTAGAAGATTCAAGAATAGATGACATCATACAATATAGACACTACATGTTGGCCTCATGGACTACACATGGTTGTTTAGGGTAGGGTGCACAGTAGTTAGCACAGACCATTGGTAGGACTATATAAGGTAGACTAGTTTGTAGAAGAGTTCTCTATTGAGTTCTCTTGTGTTACTCAATACAAGAGTTGTTTTATCATCCAACTCTAAGGACTTTAGATGATAACAATTATTAGTCTATGACAGGAAAAGGGCATGTGACCTAGAAGTCATGTGAGATGATGTCATAGGCCTAGAATAGTCTAAAGCGGTCTATAGGTCTAGCAGGGTCTACAAGGCTAGAAGAGCCTAGACAATGATGTCAGGGAGCATGTACATCACATTGCTACCATATAGTCAACACATGGATGTTAGGGCAGGATGCACAGTCTTGCATAGTCACTATGGAGTAGACATGAGGTAGACATATGGCCTTTAGAGCAGAAGGCATAGTAGACACATTGTTGTAGCATGGACCACTTGTAAATTATATAAATAGGGTAGCAATGCAGCTTCTTGTCGAGTTCTCTTGTAATCCCCACTACTAGATAGCCAGTTAAGAGTTTTGCTGAAGTAAGCATATTACAGAGTTATTACGACTAGTAGTTGCTACAATATTAGGGTTAGGGTTAGTCATGTGATACAAGAAGAAAGACATAGAAGGTTTTAGAAGAAGTGATATTATATAGCATATACACTACATATTGACCTTATGCCTAACATATAGTGGTTTAGGGTAGGGTGCACAGTAGTTGGCATAGACCATTGGAATAAGTATATAAGGTAGTCTACTTTGTATAGAGCTCTCTATCGAGTTTTCTTGTATTTTACTCTAATACAAGAGTTTTGTTCTTTTATCCAACTCTAAGAATTTAAGTTCATAACATTTGAGATAAAGTGTCAGACTTACTCATAGATCTGCTGGGATGGTGATACAACTTGAAATCAGACTAGATAAGGCATAACAACCACTGCACTTATCTACAGTTGAGTTTCTTGGCTGTTATAAAGTACTTTAAGTTCTTATAGTCTGTTCAGATTTTTACTAGAGTTTTGTATCTTCTAAAAAGTGTCTTTTCTCTAAATGACTGCTAGTATCTTTTTGTCATGGATCTTGTAGTTATGCTCAACCACAGATAGTAACTCACTGAAAAATATAGGTACCACTTGTTGTCCTCTTTAGACTGTTGAAATAGGACTATAAGGGAGTTAGTCTTACTTGAAGAGTTGTAAGTGTCCAGGAACTCCAGATAATATTTGGGTAGGATATTCTACTGTTACACTACTACTGTATATACTACAGTAGAATATTCCAAGCACATAGTCTGTGTACTTAACCAATTAATATCTACAACTATAATTAACTAAATAACTATAGTAATACTATAGTAGACTAGACAATAGGGATCAGGATAAAGTAGAGACAGTTATCAGTCTATCAGAAGCTAGTCTAAGTAATGACTAGGCTAAGAGTATAACTAAGCCTTTGTAGAGTGGATCTAGACTTACAGTATTGCCAATATTCCCTAACAAGGATTACTCCAGTTATAAAGTCTAAGTTATCTGCTTTAATCTGAATGGTGTGGAAGTGTTGGAAGAGACCAGAACCAGGGCTGTAATGCTTTCTGTTTTCAATATAACAAAGGTATACTGCTGGTCTAAGCTTCAGGCCTAAGAAGTATTGGTACTAGTGACATTAAAGAGAAGGCAAGCTATATTTAAGAATTTACAGAGGAATCTGTGATAGAAGTTGGTGAATTCTAGAAATACTTGTATATCTATATAATTATATGGAATAAGCCAGTTACAAACTCTGGTAACCTTGATAGGATCTATTATTATCTGGTAATTAAGAAATTACCAGTCTTAGATACTCAATCTGCTATTTGTTAAACTTATACTTTTTAGAACATAGAAATAGCTTGTATTTGGCCAAGATCTCAAGAACTTTATAGACCACTTTGTGGTGGTCTTTTAAGGTCCAAGTGAAGATAAGGATATTGTTCAGATAAACTATCATGATCTCTTCTATTATGAGACTAGTGTAAAAATTCTCAGTAAGAAAAGCATTAAGCTTAGACTACTCTATAGATAATAATAATTGGAAAGCTTAGACTTTATACTAGGTACCTACTCAATAGTATGATTCCATTAATAGTAGTCCAGAATTTTATCAAAGTCTTTCTTAGTAAACACTGACTCTAAGTCTTGAATATATAGTAGTATTAGAAACACAAAAGATTAGACTCTATTTTATTTTATTTTATTTTATTTTCTTTCTTTTCCTTTCAGTCTATTCTATTTATAGAACTATAGTTAGGGATCAGTGGGATGTCACACTGTCACATGATCACATGCCATGATGGAAAATGGTAGAAGGTTCTAAAAGGAAGAACATTATATTATGTATTATATATATGTTGGCCTTAAGATAGACATATAGTCATTTAGAGTAGGCTAAAGTAGTAGTGCATAGACCAGTAGTCTAAGGTATATAAAATAGACAATTCTGGACAGAACTCTCTATCAAGTTCTCTTGTGTAAACCTATACAAGATTGTTAGGTATGGTTTATACTGGGAGTAAAAGTCTATAAGATGGGCTCAGAGATGTACGGACTTATAAAATAACCTTAGCTTTAGCTTATGTGCTACACTGTCTGTCTGCTATATAGTTGCAACTTCAGATAAGAGAAAGAAGTCTGAGATGAGAGTGAGTGCTGATTTAGTGTGTCACTGTTGAATACTAGAAATTGAGTTCAATAAAAGTTATCTTTGTCAATTATTAGACTAGCAAATTATAGTATAACTACTAGTCTTATATATAGATATGTATTATAGGAGATACTTGGGGTTTCAGTGGTATAGTCCCTATTACTCCAAGCAGAGATTTCAATGTTGAGACACTGACAGGAGTATGACTCCACTATAGAAGGCTGAGTTGGATAGAAGTATCTCTGTCATGGGAAAACAGAATCTCTGGATTGTTGCACCAATGCTATGTAAGCATTTTGCAAGAAAGGTGGCTACTGTGGAAGGCAGGCTTTTTTGGATTAGATGTTGACAAGGGGTATCCTACAGAGATATGTTTTCTGAACAGATAGACTTAATATATGATAATATAAGAGAACTTGATGGAGTTCTTGGTACAAGAGTGTTTAACTTATATACACTAAACTACTGGTCCATACTACACTACCACTAGCCTACCCTAAAGAGCCATGTGTTTTCATTAATATCAATATATGTCAAACATACTATAGTGATATTTTCTTCTTCCAGAGCCTTTTACAATGTTCTATGTTCTATGTGACAGTGACTTATATGTGACACTAAGTCACATCATGTGAAAATTTGTGATAGTAACATATAATATCATACTAACTCTAATCCTAGATCCTGAAATAGAAAATAAATAAAAATAAAAATGAGAAAAGAAAAGAAAATAATTAGAGTCTACTGTCTTCAACTCTGACAATCTTCTATAATAGACTTACTCTCATCCAAATTGGTATGATCTTAGGCTTAGCCCAGGTTGCAACTTGAGCAAAAACTTGAGTATAGAATAAGAAGATATTCTTGAGAAAATAATAAGAGAGAAATAAGGAAGATATAAAGAAGTCTCTACTATTACATAAGACACTGACTAAGAATACACATGAATAAGATGCAAGATATAGTAATTATAAGTTAAAAATAAAACAAACCCCAACATATGTCTAAGTTATGATAAGTATAAGATAAACATCTATAAAATATAAGATAGTAATTATAATACAAACTTTCTACTACAAGATAGTCTAGTCTACCTTATATACTCTAAGTATTAGTTTATGTATTAGTTTATATACATTTATACTAATCTACTACAAAACCATGACTAAAACCTTCTAGTAGATTCTGTAATATTCTATTAAGTTTTATAACTGTGTGACCATGACTGTGACAGGTGTGACAATATGTCACACTTCTATTATATTAAAAGAAAAGAAAAATATAATTAGAATGAAAAAGAGAATAGTTATGGCCCAGATAGTTTATAATACTCTATATAATTGTAATCTTTCTAAAGTAAGTATTACTGTCATATGTCTCTATTTCATACTCTCTCACTTTCTATTCTACATAATTACTTTAGTATCCAATATCTTTGAGTTGTAATAGAATTTGGTCTTTCTACTGAGAATGTTGAAATAGTACTGCTGTTTGCTCTATGATAATCAACTATCACTTTTATGATCTACAAATTAGGCCTTGATTTTCCAAAAGGTCTATTGAGATTCATCATTTTTAGTTTGTTTTATAATATCCAGTAGCATGGTAGAGCAGGCTGTGATGTCATTATAGATTAGTAGCAACCACTATTAGTGGCAGTTCAGTTCTACTGTCCCAGTGATTACTGAGAATGGTATTCCTCTTCTTGATCATGTATTTCTCGTCTGTTCTCCATGTTCATTGCCATGTTGAATGATAATAATCTTATAATGCATAATTCTTATCAGGTGGGATGTTGACTCCTGTAAATTGAGTCTTTATTTACATCAGGAACCCAGATTAATACCGGTACTCCTACACCGGAAAATCTCTGATCCCAGGATTTTATTAATGTCTAAATCAGTATTGATGCAATTAATCTAGTATGTGATCAGGTTTATTGACACTCCATCTGTCGTTTTCACATAAAAAACCACCAACTCTTCGAACATGGATCTCAATACCAAGCATTCTAAACCAACTATGTTCTCTTCAAGCAACATAGGGATGGACATTCCAGCAGGACAATCCCCTAACAACAAATCAAAGGTGAGAGAGAGAAACTCTTTCTCACCTGTAAATCTTTCCAGAGAGTCCTCAGTGGCTTTGTCTGGATGCTCAACGCCATATCACAAAAGAATGAACATCGACATAGACCTCTCTAGTGAGGAATCGCATCCTAAGCTATCCTACAAGGCAGAACAGGAGAAAGCAATCTGGGTTAGTATAGCAGCTAACCAACAGGAAACCATGAGGCCTACAAATGTTCACAACGAGGCCCCCCCATCTCATGCCCAACACAAGGAAGAATCTATTAATATTCAACTTCCTTACGATCTACACACCCCCACCGAACCAGAGTTATAGAGTGGTTCTTTCCACCCCATTTCTCTACATGGCTCTATCAAACACTTCACCTCAGATTCAAAAAACATCAAAGTGACTCTCAACTTCCTAGCCAAATACATCAGGAACAAACAGGTAACCAATGGAAAGGTTAATGATCTTGGAGATTTCGATGGTATGGGCGATGCTATTTGGAATTTTTTATCTTCTGTTTATGAGGCTAAATGGGATGCTTTATACACTGATCATAAATCTAATACCCTTAGGACAAAAATTTTGTTGAAATTTACCCAGAGAACGATTCCTCCCAGCAATGGCAATAAAAAAGATATCCCAAAATCAGTCCCAGTGACTATCAACAAAGTTCTGCCGCCTCCACCTCTTCCAGCTAAATCTAAGAAGGAAATCAACACTATTTCCAAATACTTCAACCCCAAGAAATCTATAGTTGACAACTCTGTTCATGGTACCAATGTCAACTCCGGTAAATCATATGCTCAAGCCTTGAAAACCTCGGTCAGCACTTCGGAAGTTCTAAAAATCAAGGAAACATTCCCCTCCCTTAATGCACAGAAGATCGACCAGGTCAACAATATTGTTAACGGCTTTACCAATCCCAAACCATGCATCAGAATGACTACAAAAGGTCCATCTAGAAAATAGGTAATTATACCTATGAGTGGCAATAATGTCATCTCTTTCATGAAAAATTCATCCCTTCACGTAGCTAACTTTAACAGAACCCTTCGCAATTCCAAATCAGAAGTTCTAGTGGACTACATCTGGCCTGAAAACTCTGGCATATCAGTTATCACAAACAATGTGGCCCTCCAATCTGACCTATCCATCATCGACAACTACGTCAAGAGCTCGAACAACATCAACTCCCTCCAAGTGGAGGAACCTCGTCTTCCTAAGTCTAAGTTGTATCTGAAGATCATCGGTATCCCATTTTTTCCCCATGCGAACTCCTAAGAGAAGCTCTCTTCTAATGATATTGAAATGATCTTAAAACAAAACCACATCTTTGACAACATTTCTCTTGCATCCAAACCAAGAGTAATCAAAGTTTCTCCAAAATCAGACATGGCTATTGTCTGGATTGACATCTGGGACATACAAAGTGGTGTTAATGCTAAAATGTTAATTAACAGGTGCTTTAACATCAGAAACTACATTGCAACCATCCGGGGAGCCAACATGAACCCTGGTGTCCCCCAATGCAAGAACTGTTGGAAGTGGGGGCACTCGACCTTTTCATGCAGAGTCCAAGGTGCCAAATGCGTCAAATGTAATGGCCCACATAAGTCTGAGCATCATCGCGAATTTGGATGGTGCTGCAAAGCCAATGCCAAGATGAACCCCCCTAGATTGGAAACCAAGAAAGATGAACCCTGTCCGCATTTATTCAAGTGCTCAAACTGCCGAGGAGATCACCAGGTGGACTCAAACCAATGTCCATTTTGGAGGCACAGATTCAACAGAGAGTGGTATCAGAAGAAATACATCGAGATTTGGGACAACCAAGCAAAGTCAATTCATTCTGAAGCAAACAGTTCCATATGTCAATGATTATCAAAAATCTCAGAATATTTTCGCAGAACATCCAAAAAAACTCTGTCATCGTCACATCCCTCCTTGAATCATTAACTCAATACGACATCATCTTAATCCAGGAACTGCCATGGTCTGAAATTTGCAAGATTCTGAGTACATTGTGCAGCAAGAGTGAACCTCTCATGGGCACTTGCCACCATCCAAATTGGATCACTTATACCAGGATCCCTTCGATTGATAGTGATTTCTCTAGGGTCATTGCTTATATTAACATCTGTCTTTCTTCCTTTTGTTTCCTTCTTTGCAAAGATATCATCAACCATAGGGACATCGGCCTCATTTCCTTTTTTAACAACAATGTTTGCTTTTACATTTTAAATGTTTATTCTGACTCATCGCACTCAGCTTTAAAGTATCTTAAAGATACTGAAGTCAACATTGACAACATCATTCTTATGACTGGTGATTTTAATATCAGAGACAGGTTATGGGACCCTTCTTTTCCTTTCCATTCCTCTATCAGTGACAATTTATTTATTATAGCTGACTCTTTTGATCTTACCCTTTCCAATCCTACTAAACCGTGCCCTACTAGATACTCCAACACAATAGGAGAGTCAAATTCCGTCATTGACCTCATGTTTCTCTGTTATGGGTCTCCGGAACTAGATCACCATTCCATTCTTCTGGAGTCTCGTTTATCATTGGATCATGCTCCACTTGTAATCAACATTACTATTTCCGAAAAGATCATCCAGACGTCAAAATTCACTCTCACTCCCAAAAGTGAACAAGAAACTGCTTTCATCTAAGATATCATTTCAAACCTCAAGAGCTTGGACATATCTAATATCGATAACATTAACAAACTTGAGCAAGCAGTCCATCAAGTTGGAACAATCATCAACCAAGCTTGGGCAAAGACTGCAAAGAAATTGAAAATTTCCAAGCATTCCAAACAATGGTGGTCCAATGAATGCAAACGGTCCCTCGAAAACTATAGGGCATCAAGAAGTCTTGAAAACTGGAAGAAATTCAAGATGACTGTTAAAAATGTCAAGAGATCCTACTTTGATGACAAAATTCAAGAAATTATGAACAAGAGTTGAGGCCCTTGGGAACTGATGAATTGGATTAAGTGAAGAAAACTCCCCACTATCGAGGCTATCAACTATGATGGTCAACTGTGCCTCACTCTCAACAGCCTATGAAACGCTCTCCATAAGTCTTTCAATTCTGCTCAAAACCACCAAGTTGACCTCAACATTCTTGATGAAATCAAGCGCAAACCACCCCAAAAGTGGAGTCCATTTTCTAAAAGCAAATTCCTTTCAGCGATCAACAAGTGTAAGGACTCTTTGGCTCCAGGTCCCGACAAGCTTTCGTAGCGTCACTTGAAGTCCATTATCCAAAATGATGATTGCCTAGCCAACATTATCAACATTGCTGATTCATGCATCACTTTAGGGTATTGGCCCAATTACTTCAAAATTTCGACCACAATCGTCATACCGAAGCCTAATAAATTCTCATACGACCAACCAAAAGCTTTTTGACCAATTGTTCTCCTTGATATGCTTGGCAAACTCATAGAAAAAGTAGTTGCTGAAAGGCTTCAATTCTTGGTCGTGAGTAATGAATTTATTCACCTGAGTCAACTAGGTAGTTTGAAGTTCAAGTCCACTTTGGATACTGGTATATGTTGTGGCAACCACTTATCACAAAGGATAAATGATCTCACTAACGAGTAAACCTCAAAGGGTAGGTATAATGTGGGAATTCATAAGAGAACTCGACAAGGAGTCTCTGCTAAATTAGAGTCCTATATATACAAAACATGCTTGGTCTGTGCTACCATTATTTAACCCTACC
>JAJOHK020001957.1:0-10959 GCA_022457215.2 Leucocoprinus gongylophorus
ATTCCTCAATCAGTGGGCATTCCTCATAACCACTTTCTCTTGCTATCCTTTTAAAGTCCTGTACAAACTCCTTCATTATCCTACTTCCTTGCTCTATCTTTTTCAACTCTGCTACTTTCATTAACTTCTCATCTCCTTCTCCAAACTCTTTCTTAATTTCTGCTAAAAAATCTCCTGCTGACTCATATTCTACTTCCCCTACTTCCAAATTCTCTAATATATTCTTCTTCCAAATATCTGCCAATCTACCTTAAACATGTAATGATATCCATTAGATTTGTTCTTTTACTGTTGTCTCTGCCAACTTATTTTTCAAATACAACTTACATCCCATAATAAATCCTGAGACCTTTGATGAGGTTCCATTGAACAGTTGTGGCTTTATTACATCCATATTGGCTGTTCCTGCTCCTCTACCTACTCCCCTTCCTTCCACTTGTGCTTTTAATGCTGCAATCTGCTCCTAAAGCTGCCTTATAATAGCTAGGTAGCTGGGTTGACTCATTTCATATGGTGGTGGTGGTAATAGTGATAGTGATAATGGGATGAGAGGTGGTGGTGTGGGTTGTGATAATTGAGCCAAGAGAACTGACCCTACATTGGATTCAGTCTCTAAATCATACTCTAAACTCAACATTTCCTCTGTATATACTAGTGGGCCCTCTTCTTATTTCACCTCACACTTTCCACTGACTACTTATTCCTACTAACTATTATCCTAGTCAAATTTTACATGATTTTGTCTTAAGAAAAATGTTCTACTCTAGACAAGGTCTTACTAACACTTGTCATTCTCCTGCATGTACAGATTACAAGAGATATTGCAACACAAAGCTTCTACATAAAAAGATACAAGTATGTTATTTCAACACCACACAATTTAATAATGAGTATGTCTAGACAGGGGCCTATATCTGGTCCCTGCTGTCCATGGCAACCTTCTGGTGGCTGCTACCAACCCCTTGAGCTTAGGGTCTAGTCTTGTCTTCTTGACAAAAGAGCTGTGTTGCTCCCTGTCAAAGATAATGAGAGAGTAAGGTTTGGGAAGGCTCTGTATTGAGCAGTCCTAGGAAAAGGGTGTTGAGTTCTAATGTTATAACTCAAAGACCTTAGTGTTGGTTGATAAGAAGAACCTTGTATAGGGATTATACAAGAAAACTCAATAGAGAACTCTTTATAGAATTGTCTACCTTATATACCTAGGACTCATGGTCTATGCTAGCTATTTCTACCCTACCCTAAACAGCCATGTGTATACCTTAAGATCAACATACATGGTGCATGTTGTATAACATTGTCATATGCAAGTCCACCTGTCTGGAAATACATTCCTATGGTGAAGTCACCTCCAAACATATAAGCCTGCCTTCTATAGCAGCCACCTTTCTCACAACACATCTTAGGGCAGTGCTACAATCCTCCAGGTATTCCATCTTCCACAGCAGAGATACTCTTATCCAACTCGGTCTTCCATAATGGAGTTACTCCTGTCAGTGTCCCAACACTGAAACCTCTGCTTGGGGTAATAGGGGTATTACTACTGAAACCCTGAGCATCTCCTATGCTATCAGTTTGTATATAAGACTAGTAGTTACACTGTAATTTGCTAGTCTGATAATCAACGAAGATAATCTCTTATTGAACTTGATCTCTGGTGTTCAATGGTGATATACTAATCAGCACTCACTCCTATCTCAGACTTCTTCCCATCATCTGAAATTACAACTATGCAGCAGATAGATGATGCAGCATATAAGCTGAAGCTAAGATTGTTCCACAAGTCCACTCATCTCCGAGTCTATCCTACAGACTTCTATCCTAGTGTGAACTGCACCTGACAGTATTATCAGACTCCCAAGTCTGCTGTTGCTTCTGAGCAGTTCTGCCTGCTAAATCCTCTGTCACAGTTCCATCTGCAATCCATTTTACCTCACACTTCAAAGTCTAAATGGCTTCATCTTGCTATAACTCTTCAACTCTAATCCCACCACTTGGAATACCCTTCAACACAATCTCGCATTTCAGTGACTAGATGGCTTATCCACCAAATGTGCCATAACATTCAAAACAAATCCATCAAAGAGGCCATTCATCTCTAAGGTCTCCCTCCAGTACAATTCAACCTGGCCAGACAGTTTCACCTGTTCTTAGCCCAAGTATCATCCCTGCAGACAATGATCCTAATTGGGAGGATGCTTCCACTAATCCTAGTACTAACAATAATATAGCTAATAGACTCACATCCTCTACTTGCTTATGGTCAAAACCCTGTCGGAGCAATAATACTAATAAACAATTGGCTGAAGTACTTGGCCAATTTGCTAACACTCTTAATTCTAATCAGACTCCTGGACCCAATACTAATTCAAGGGGAACCAAAGCCTATATCCCTGATACTTTCAGTGGCATTGAGCCTGACTGTAACGACCTTTAAGCTTGAGCTCAGGTTGCACTTAGGCAAAGACTTGAGAAAGTGAAAGGGATAGATAGAAGTGGTAAAGCGTAAGGATACAGGAATGTATCTACGCTATTTATCTGAGTCCATTGTACAACCATGAGATATACACGAGGATTAAAACATGAGGAAACTACAAGGATGAAGCAAGGCAACAACGCCTACTACATGAGGTGCTGACTGAGACTACATGTGGTGCAGCCGATCATGTCATCATACCCTTTACCCATGTCCATGCTGTTTCCTGGAGGCATCAATTGTAACAATACCCCCATTTCAGGATTCATGTCCCCATGAATTAGACCAGAACCTCTAGCTCTCCTACCACATGCATAGCCACTATCTTTTTGCTAGGGCCTATAATGATTTGATCCTTGTTGTCCTTGGCTATAAAATATGGTTTGTGTGATGGCCCTCCTTGGAATATATGGATTTGACATCCATTTCTGGCCGTATTGGTGTTATGTTTTTTGTCCAAGAATGTTGTTGCCACTTCGTTCCAAAACGTTGGATCTTGCTCTCCTCTGGATTTGAGGGCTTGGTAGTGTGGTGGTGGTTTGAATAACCTGGTTTGTGATGGCGTTCATATGAATTTCATGTGTTTGAGTAAATGTTCAACTTCGTCTGTTATGAAACTCATATTTGATGATGATATTGTTGTGGATACCTCGTATGGTTTGATTAATATCACTTCTTCGTCTTCAACTTTTCCTCCTTCCTCCTTTGTTTCTTCATCCATATATAACTCTTGTATCTCCCGAATGTTTGTCTCCACATAACTGTTACTCTTTCCTTTGTATCGATCGAGTTCATCTACCAGCCTTCTTTGAATTTGAAATGCCCTGTCATCCATGTCGCTCTGAATTAGATAGCGTAGATCTTCTGCTATCTGGGTGATGTCCGTCGCATTCATGGTTCAGTTGTTGATACTAGCCATCAGAATAACTTCTTCCATTTCCGTGATTGTTGTTCCAGCTTCTTCCGCTAATTTCTTCATGTCTTTCATTGCTCTTTGAACGTCTATCATTGCTTCTATTCCTTTCAATGTCTTGTAGTATAGTCTCTCCCAGTCTTCTCTTTCTCTCTTCATTACTTGGGCTTGATCCATATTGTTAAGTCTTCTTGAGATGTAAGGGTTGGGGGAAGTGGGTGCCATAGCAAAAGTGTTGTTGTTGTTGGTGGGGAAAGACATTGTAGAAGTGTTTCAGAACTTGAATAATTCCTTGGGTTGTCGAAATGGGATTTTGCCCTCCCTCTTTATAGGTTTCGACTCGAATACCTCGTCCAATAGTCTTCAATTGCCTGTCTTGCATGTGGTAACCCTGATTCTGCAATCCATTGATCGTGTTCATCCCTATACCCTTTCCAGTACACCAAGTATTGTGTTCCCCGTCCTCGTTTCCTGTGCTTCCATACTTCTTCCACTTCATATTCTTCTTCCTCATTGATAATTGTTGGTGGTGGTGCTGGTTCCTTGTGTTGTCCTTTGAACTTTGGCTCCACACAACGTGTTAAGAGGTCTTCATTGAAAATGTTGTGAATCGCCCATCCTTCTGGAAGTTCCAGTTGAAACACTCCCAAACCAATATCCTTCGAGATCCTAAAAGGTCCATATCTTTTATTGTCTAGCTTCTTTGAGGGTTGGTTTGACTGGATATTTTTGTTCTCCAGCCACACATGATCGCCAACCTTCAGGTCTTGAGGATTTCTTCTCTTTTTGTCGAACTGCCATTTCATGTTCTTCTGGGCTTCCCTCATTGCTTGTGCTGTATGTTCCCAGCTTTCTTGTAGCTTCTTTGCGAATTCCTCTACTCATGGTAACTCTGATTGTACCATGAGGTCCCCTTTCCAAGGATGTCTTCCAAAATTTAGTTCGAATGGTGTCTTCCCCATTGCTGCATATTTCTTGTCATTATAAGCAAATTCTGCCGTGGCTAGCCATTCTGTCCAGTCATCCTGTTGATAGTTGACATAGTGCCGTAAGAATGTTCCTATTTCCTAGTTGATTCTTTCTGTCTGTCCATCGGTCTGAGGGTGATATGCTGTAGATAGTTTTCTCTTGGTTCCCAGTACTCTTGTAAGATCTTCCATGAATTTCGATGCAAATTGTGGACCGCAGTCACTAAGGATCGTCTTGGGTATTCCATATATCTTCCATATTTTGTCTCTGTAGATCTTGGCAACTCCTTCTGATGATAAACTTGTCATTGTCGCCTTTAGTCTGATCATTTTTGTGAAGCAATCCACAATTACTAGTATGGTGTCCATTTCATTTGATCTTGGCAATGGACCTATCATGTCGATACTGATATCTTGCCATAGTCCTTCTGGAATTTCCAATGGGTGAAGTTCGCCTGCTTTTTTTTGATGTTGCACCTTGTTCTGTTGACACTTGACACATCCTTGAACATATTTCTTGACGTCTTTGTTGAGTCCTGGCCACCAATATGTTCTCTTGATTAGTTCTTGCATCCTATGTTGCCCTGGATGTCCTATATCTACTGAATTGTGGTTTTCTCTCAGAATTTCTTCTTTGATGTCCTTGTTGTTGGATATGTATATTCTTCCTTCCATATATACCACTCCATCTTCTTCCCATGCTAATCTGTTTTTCTTTTGTAATGCTTGCAACACTTCCTTTTCTCTGGTTCCATTCTTCTTGATCCTTTTGATTATATCTGTTTCTTCCACCACTTTCTTGTTGTTGAATACTCGGATTTTGCCTACAATTTTTCTTGACCATATTTCGTCTTTTAGCAGTTGAACGTCTTTGTTATCCTCTTTTGTGTTGACCTGATCTTTCCTTGATAGAATATCTGCTTTTGTATTTATTTTTCCCGGAATATGTCATAGGATGAAGTCATAGTCTTGCAGCTTCAAATACCATCTGGCCTGTCGTCCGTTTAACTTGTGGGGTTCCCTAAAGTACTTCAGGTTTTCATGATCTGTCCATATCTCGAATGTCTCTACTGCATCCAGCAAATATTGTCACCATTTTGTCAAGGCCTCTACAATTGCCAATAGTTCCTTGTCGTAAATTTCGTAATTCCGTTCTGCTGGCTGCATCGTCCTTGATAAAAATGCAATGGGTTTCCATTTCCCTTCTTGCTCTTGGGAAAGTACTCCTCTAATTGCATGTCCTGATGCATCCATTTCTACCCTGAAATTTCCTTCTCTCCTGGGTAAAGCCAGTACCGGTTGACTTGTAATCTTTTCCTTGAGTTCTTCGAATACTTCCTGATGTTCCTTTTCCCATTTCCATTCCTTTTTTCCTTTCAGTTCGTTTAATGGTTTTGTGGTATGACTGAAGTTGTGAATAAATCGTCAGTAGAAATTGGCAAATCTGAGGAAACTTTCGACATCTTTGATCTTCGTTGGTGTTTTCCATTCTTTTACTGCCTTTATTTTCTCTTGTTCCATTTTGACTTGTCATTTTCCAACTATCACTCCTAGGATAGGGATTTCCTCCATGTTGAAGTTGCATTTTGATCATTTAAAGCACAAATTGTGTCTTTCGGCTATCTTCAGGAATTGAATCATTCGTTCTTCCAACTCTTCCATTGTCCTTGCTGGAATGACAAAATCATCCATATAATTGGCCAACACTCCTTCATGAAGTAGTTCTTGGAAAATGCTGTTCATCATTCTTTGGAATGTTCCTAGTGAATTGCATAATCCAAAGTACATCACTTGGGGCTCAAATAGTCCTTTGTTCGTGAGGAAAGCTGCTTTCCATTCGTCGCCTTCTTTGATTTGTACGTTGTTATATCCCCAAATCAAATCCAACTTGTTGAAATATGTGGCTTCCTTGAGTTTGTCAATGACTTCTCCAATTAACGGTAGTGGCATTTTATCTTTTATTGTGACTTGATTCAACTTTCTGTAATCTTGAACCAATTGTAGTGAACTGTCCCTTTTCGGGATGTAAAAACAGGGTGCTGCATATCGTGATTTGGATTCCACAATGAGTCCTGCCTTGAGTTGTTCATCAAGCCATTGATTTAAGACTTCTTCTTCTTTAATTGTCATTGCATAGGCCTTTGTGTTTAATTCCCTTGGAGCTTCTTCCGTTAGGTTGATTTCGTGATCCCATTCTCTTCGTTCTGGTAGCTTTTCAAATTTCTTCTTGTTAAATAAATGGATGAAGAATCAGATGTACTCTGGTAAATCTTCTGGATTTGTTTTGTCCTGTTCCTTTCCAATTTCGCTGTTGTCCTGTTCCGTTTTGTCCATTGCCATTTCCTTTGTCCGTCTGGAGTTGAACCATATATCTTTATGCGTCATGGTACAGTTGCCTGGACATCTTGTGAACTTGATGGTGCCATTTTTCCAATTGACTTCTGGGTTATGTTTAACCAACCAGTCATGTCCTAAAAACATATCCGTCCTGTCCAAGTCCGTTACTGCCGCTTCCAGTGTTTCTTTGTATCCATTGATCTCTACTTCTAGAGGCGCCACCTTGGTTACTTCTCCGTTCTTGGTTCCATCTGCGTTGAATACTTCAAAAGAGAAGTCGATTGCTTTCGTTTGGATTTTCTTCTCCTTGACCAGTTGTTTGTCTATTCCTGTGTAGGTGCATCCTGAATCCACTAGAGCCTTCACTTTTAAATTTCTTCCATTTTTGGTCTTGACATCTGCTTGCACGTTTAACTCCTTTTTTCCACCGCTTACTTTGCGATTTGGAATAATATATTTTTCAGAGGAGTTTACATTTTCGATCTCTCGTACCGTGCCTACTCGAGATCATCTCCAAAATCCTGCTCCTTGTCGTTTTTATCTTCTTCATCTGATTCTTCTTCTTATATCTTGCGTTTCTTCATTGTCTGCTTCCCTCTGCAGTTCTTGGCAATATGTCCCTTTCTGTCGCATTTGAAACAGGTTTGTGTCTCCTATTCCTTTTTCTCTGCTCGGCATTCCTTTGCCATATGTCTGTATTTGTTGCAATTGAAGCACTTAGGCTTCCCATCCTTGAAGTTGTTGTTGGACTTCCCAATGTCCATTGGTTGTCCTCTACCCCCATAGGTAGTTCCTATTCTCGTCTTGTAATCGTGATGTTTCTCTGTGGACTCATACCCTTGTCCTACTGATGTGATAGCCACCTTCCACTCCTTAAGTGTCTCAGGCATTGCCATAGGTGGGTATCCCAATATCATCTTGATTATATCTTGTCATACATTTTTCTTCAATAGAAAAATGGCATGCAGCTCATCTGTGTCAGCCTTCATGGCTAGTGCTTCGAATTCTATTATGAAGTCCGCTGTGTTTCTTTTGCCTTGCTTAAAAGTTTTGATTATCCACTCAGCATCCACTGCTTTGGACTTGTCGCTGAATGTTATCTTGAATTCTTTCACAAATTCTTCCCAATCCTGGGTGTCATTGTCTTTGTCAAATTCATTGAGTTTCTTTTGTGCATATATTCCTGCTACACCTCCCCTGAGACGAGCTAAGATTGCTGTGATCCTGTCGTCTGTTCCGTTGACTCTGTTGCTCTTGAGGAATAGTCTGATTCCTCTCCACCAGTCTTCAAATTTAGACCAGTCTCCATCGAACCATCCTGGGTCTGGTACCATACTCTTTGACAATCCTGCTGATACGTTTCCGCCGATCTCTACGGCCATGGGTGCTGGTACTGTTGACATTTCTGTGTTTGTTCATTCGTACTCATCTGTTGAGGTTTCTTCATTGATCTGTAGAGATCTTAGTTGTACTGATAATACTTCTACGTCGTCTGTTCTTCTAGAACTTGTTTTGTCTTCTTTGACAGATAACGCTGTCTCGTTTCGTTTGTAGGTCTGTTCTACTACACCTCTCTTGCAAGGTGAGCTTGTCAATGCTTTACCAAATGTAATGACCTTAAGCTAGAGCTCAGGTTGCAACTAAGGCAAAGACTTGAGAGGAGTTAAGGGATATATAGCAAGTGGTAAAGCATAAGGATACAAGAGTGTATCTATGCTATATATACAACTAGGACAATGTAACACAACGAGTCCATGAGGATTAATACATGAGGAAACAGCGAGGAGAAAATGAGAACTGGGTTAGGACGTTGCTCTTACTATATGAGGCGCTGACTGATATTACTACGGCGCAGCCGATCGTTGTCATCATACCCTGTACCCATGTACATGTTGACTCCAGGAGGCATCGATCGTAACATGCAGCATTCTTGCACACATTAAAACTTCTAGGCTCCCACAATTTTGAACTCCATCTTTATTCTTCAGACATTCAGACTAACTCCACAAAACTTGCAGAAGCTCCTGATCTGTCCAGTGTTCCTTCTGAGTATCACAAATTTGCTGACATTTTCAGCAAAACTAAAGCTGAAGCTCTCCCTCCTCATTGTCCTTATGACTTCAAAATCAATCTGGAAGAGGGTGCTTAACCTCTAGTTGGCCCTATATACTCTCTTTCAGCATCTGAACAAGAAGCTCTAAAGAAATTTATTGAGGAAAATCTCAACACAGGTTTCATCTGACCAACCTCATCTTTACATAGTACACCAGTCTTATTTGTTAAGAAGAAAGATGGTTCACTGCACTTGTATGTCAACTTCTGCAGTCTTAACCACATCTCCAAAAAGGATCACTATCCACTCCCACTCATCTCTAATCTACTAGACTCATCTCACAAAGCTTAGGTCTACTCAAAGATAGATCTTCACCATGCTTACCATTTGGTTTGCATTGCTGATGGTGATGAATAGAAGACTGCCTTTAAGATATTTTATGGATCATTTGAATAGTCTGTAATGCCCTTTAGTCTTACCAATGCTCCTGCAGCCTTCCAGTGATTCATGAACAACATTTTCTCCAACCTTTTGGATATCTGTGTTGTGATCTATCTAGATGATATACTCATCTACTTGAATAATATGTCCGAACATCACCAACATGTGAAAGAAGTACTCAAGCATCTCCGCAAGGCTGGTCTTTATGCCAAAGCAGAGAAATGCAAATTCCACTCTGAGTCAGTAGAGTATCTGGGATACATCCTTTCTCCTTCTGGCCTTACTATGTCTGACGAGAAAGTAAAGATTATTTAAGACTGGCCAGAATTCAAGAAAGTCAAGGATATTCAATCCTTCTTAGGTTTCACAAACTTTTACTGCTAGTTCATCTTCAACTACTCAGACATTGTCATTCCATTGACACGTCTCACCCAGAAGGACATTTCTTGGAAGTTTGACTTTTTCTGTCAAGATACTTTCAACTCTCTCAAGGAAACATTCATCTCTGCTCCTATCCTTACTCATTAGATTTCTAATGCTCAACTCATCATGGAAACTAATGCCTTGGACTACGCTCTCACTACAATCCTCTCTATTGTTAATGAAGATAATGAAGTTCATCTAGTTGCCTTTCACTCTTATACTTTTACTGCAGAAGAGTTGAACTACAACACACATAACAAGGAATTGCTTGCTATCTTTGAAGCCTTCAAGATTTGGCAACACTATTTGGAAGGTCTAGTCTATCCCATCGACATTGTTATGGATCATAAGAACCTTGAGTATTTTTCAACTACCAAGGTATTGACCCGGAGGCAAGTACAGTGGTTCAAGTACCTCTCCCAGTTCAATCTTGTCATCAGGTTCTGTCCTGGTTGTCTCAACACAAAACCAGATGCTCTCACTAGATGATGGGATGTCTATTCCTAAAGAGGAAAATACTGGCTATACCATAGTTAACTCTCACAACTTCAAGCCCATCTTCACTCAAGAACAACTTGCAGCTTCTATATGAGCTATGGTCCTCCTTTTTTCTTCTCTCCACATAGCTACAGTTGTGGATCTGGACACCCTACATTGAAATATTTTTTTGGCTCTCCCTAGTGACCTAATTGCTACAAAACACATCTCTGCAGATGACCAGTGGTCTATAGACCTAAACAGTCTACTTCTTCTTGACAACAGAATTTACATACCATCTGCTGGTAACCTTCACACATGCATTCTACAGTACAATCATGATTATATCCTTGCCAGATATTTTGGTCAAAACAAAACACTGGAATTAGTTTACTGTAGATACTCCTAGTCCAGTCTCTATGCTAATGTATAATAATTCTGCAAGTCTTGTGTTACTTGTATGTGATCCAAACCACAATGTTACAAGCCCTATAGATTTCTCAAACAACTTCCTATCTCTAAACGACCATATTATAAGATAAGAAAGTGTGAACAGACTTTAGTGAGATATTTATAGATAGTTATATTATTAGTCTATGACAAAAGAGAGAATGTGACTATGAAGTCACATGATATGATGTCATAGGCCTAGAACAGTCTAGAGTGGCCTAGAAGAACTTAGGGTCTAGAAGGATCAGGAAGAGTTTAGAGATGGAGTGACGACAGGAAACATAGTGTATTGTTGTAGCAACCACTTATCAACAGACAAATGATCTCACAAGTGGTAAATCTCTTAGTTGGATATCAAGTGGGGAATTCACAAGAGAACTCGACAAGGAGCCTCTTCTTAATTAGAGTCCTATTTATACAAATG
>JAJOHK020001958.1:0-10955 GCA_022457215.2 Leucocoprinus gongylophorus
CACGGTCTGCCTTGTCGCGCCATGTAATAAATTGAGGATTTAAAAAAAAAAAAAAAAAAGCACAAACTCTATGTTTCCACCTAGTTGCTCTAATAAACTTGGTTTATTTTCATTTTCTTCTCTTTATTCTCTTTTCTATTTTATTTCCTTATTTTGAGACTTAAAGTTAGGATTAGTGTGATGTCACAGGTTACTGTCACAATTATCACATGATCATGTAATACAGAGAAGGTCACAAAAGGTTCTGGAACAAATAACATTATACAACATGGCAACAACATATTAGCTATATAAAAAGCATATATATTTTAGGGTAGGATAGTTATAGTGTACACACAGATCACAGTCTGTAGTATATATAAGGTAGACTAGTTTGTACTTAGAACTCCATCAAGTTCTCTTGTGATTACTCAATCTAAAAGTTATTCTTTGGTCTAACTCTTTAGACTTAAAGATTATATTAGAAGGCAAAAACCCATGGAGTTGGCTTGGAGATACATAAAGTGTAAGAACTCTGTACAATAAGCTAGATGATGTAAGCTTGTTAGAATGACCTTGGCTTCAACTTATGTACTATACCATCTATCTACTGCATAATCATAATTTCAAATAAGTAGATAAAGTCTGAAATAGAAGTGAGTGCTAATTTGGTATATTGTTATTAAATACCAAAGATTGAGTTCAATAAGAGTTATCTTCATTGATTATCAGACTAGCAAATTACAGTATAACTACTAGTCTTATATACAAGTTGAAGATATAGAAGGTGCTTGAGGTTTCAGTATATTGCACTAAGTAAAGGTTTCAATAGTGAGATACTGATAGAAGTCAGATAGAAGAACTCTGCCACAGAAGACCAAGTTTGATAGAAGTATTCCCATCATAGAAGACTAGATATCCAAATTGTTGCATCACTGCCATAAAGATATATTGCAAGAAGAATAGCCATTATGGAAAATAGGCTTGTTTCAGAGATATTGTAATGACAACACTACCACAGAAATGTATCTTCAGAATGAATAGACTTAACATATGACATCTAGGAGTATAAATAAGGAAGGGAGTGTTATTTATAGTTTGGAATAAATATAATTATATTGGAATATGATAGAAAGAAAGCAGAAGTATAAAGAAAAGGAGACAAGATAATATTAAGAAATCATATTAGCTAATACAATCAAATTGAAATTGCTGGAGTCTATGAGAATTCATCTAGTGGTGAATATAAGCAAAGTAGTAAGATATAGAAAACTAGTAGAGGAGATAAAGATAAAGAAATCAAAACTAATCAAATTAGATAGAGTTGAAGAGTGAAAATACTAATAAAAGAAAATTATGTAGAGTAGTAAAGTATTTGGTATATTAAAAGAAGTTTATAGTAAAACATGATATATGGAAAAAGAAGTAGTAGTAAAATTTGAGGAAAGGACAAGTATAAAGATAAGGAGATAAGAAAAGTTAGAAATAACAGAAGAAAAGGACTGTTAAAATCAAAGATGGTAAACTTTGTTTCTTCTTATTATTTTATCTCTTTTTCTTTTCATAATTGTTTTTATAGTGATATGATATCATATATAACTGTCACAACTGTCACAAAGCATAACATATGTCACATATTTGGTCACAGTCATAATTATATCATTATATAATACAGAGAAAAACATAAAAGGATTTTCAACAAATTTACTACATGTTGAACTTAAATATAATATATAGTCATACATAGACCATTAGCCTAGTATATATAAAGATAGATACTTTGTACTAAGAATCCTATTGAGTTTTCTTGTATAAACCCTTTACAAGATTTCTTTTCTACTCTGACTCTTAAGCTTAAGTTGTAACAAAGATTTTAGAAGAAAGTTGATAGACTATTTTATACTAGGAACTTTATTAAGTTTTTGTTTTGATTTAAACTCAAGTATTGAAGTAAAAGTAGAATCTTGTATTAGTTATCACAAGAGAAATTGGTAAAGTTTCTAGTATAGATAAGCTTACTTTATATATCTTTAGTACATAGTCTGTATACACTTTATATTTATTCTAAATGTTATGAGTAATATATAAAAGTTATTATCTGAATAAAAAAGAATAGAGAGGAATTAAAATAGAAAAATAAAGAAAAAGAACAAGTCTACTATCTTTAAATCTGACACTTTTATATTAACTAAAGTAATAACTAAGTTTTTTTTAGAAAATTCTACAATTTTCTGTCAGGTTATATAACTATATAACTGTGATATATGATAAATATATTATGCTTTTATGACATTTGTGAATGTCACATATAATATCATATCTTATTCTCTCAGCTAAGTTTCTAAAAGAAAATAGCAGAAAAAAAGAGAAAACAACTAAGTCTACTTTTATAAGTTCTGATATATAATATTGGAATTAAAGATAGTAGACTCTATTTCATTTTCTCTTTCATTTATTTTCTATTTTAAACTTAGAGTTAGGGGTTAGCATGACATTACATGTGACTGTCACAATATCATTGTCACAGAAGAATATTAAAGATTCCAGAACAATAACACTACATATTAATAGCATGTAATATGTATAGCTTTTAGGATAGGCTAAGATTAGTGTAACATGAACTAGTAGTCTAATATATATAAGATAGACACTTTGTACTTAGAACTCCATCAAGTTCTCTTGTATAGTTCCTATACAAAATTCTTTCTTTTAACCTACTTTAAGGTTTTAAGTTTGTAACACACAACTTCTTTTAGTATAGATTAATTAAGTTTGGAGAGATAATGGTATAGTAGTAAATTCTCCTACTATATTGGTTACACCTTGCCCTTTTCTACTATTAAGATTGTGGGTTTGGATCCTATACCATTTAGTAGGTATAAACTGCCACTATACTTTATATAATAGATTGTTGATTTAAAAAAAAGATTAATTAAGTTTTATTTCATAGCCAATCATTCTATAGCTGATCATATAACACTCTAGTGATCTTTATAAAACTTCAATTAGTATTTAAGAACTACAGTGTAATCATAGTAATTATTTATATTCTTTATTTTTTGAATTTAAGAGTTATCTTATAATAAGATATATAACATCATTCTTTTCTTGTGTCACATACCACAGCATGTGACATGTGACATGTGATATTACATTATTCCCTTTTTACTAAGTCTAAAATAAGAAGAAGAAGAGAAAGAAAGAGAAAGAAATCAAAAATAAAAATAAAAGAAACTTAAATAATAGAAGAAAAGTAGAAAAGAAACAAGTCCACCATTCTTGAATATAACATTAGAAAGTTGGGCATACCACTATTAATACTGGAGAGAAATACCAACACTAGTTAATTTTCATACTCTAGAATACAAAGTATCTATATGACTTAAATATGATTAAATACATAACTCATAACATTTAGAGTAGACTAGATATAAAGTGTACACAGACTATGCACTAGAGATATATAGAGTAGACTCATCTATACTAGGAACTCTATTCAGTTCTCTTATATTAACCAATACAAGATTGCTCTTTTGTTCTTATACTAGAACTTAAGTTATAACTGTTATAAATCAATGTTCTTAGAGTTGAACAGTGAAGTAATCTTGTATAGGGTTTACATAAGAGAACTTGATAGAGAACTCTGTACAAAATAGTCTACCTTTATGTACTAAATGCTCAGGATCTGTACTAGCTATTTCTACCCTCCCCTAAATGACTATGAGTTAGCCACAAGGTTTGCACATAGTATAACATCATCTTCCTAGAACCTTCTCTGCGTTAGGTGACCTATGTTATCACTAACCCTAACCCCAGGTGCTAAAAATAGAAAAAAGAAAAAATAAATTGAAAAGAAAGTAGAAAAAGGAAAAGAAATGAGAAGAAACTAAGTCCACTTTCTTCAATTCTGACATTATCCCCCCTTCAAGGTTTTCCACTTTCACCAGTTCCTTTCTAACTTTCTTAGGTATTCTGTCTCAAACTCTCCATTGTTCCATCTATATAGTAATTTTGCTATATACTTATCTGGCAATTCCATTCTCCTATATCCCTTCTCTTCTACTTCCCTTTCTCCTACTTGCTGTCTCACTTCTGCCCCTATCCTTCCTTTAAAGTCATCCACCAATTTTTTTGCATTTTTCAGATCTTCCTTCTTTTCCCATGTATCACTTTCCACTGTAAACCTCTTCCATCATACCAAGTACTTTTCTACTCCCTTTATTTTTCTTTTATTTAGTATTTTTTCCATCTCCCATTCCTCTACTCCTTTGACTTCCACTGGTTTTCCCTCTTCTCTTTTCTGTCTCTTTACTTGCCCCTTATACTGAACTATCCAGCTCACATTAACTACCAGATGGATTCTCATTGAAGACAGCAATCACAATTTCACTACATTTGATGATACTACCTTCTCTATTGCATATGGTCCCATATATCTCTCTGTCAACTTGTGTGCTGATCTCTTCCTGAATACTAAGTCCTTTGTACTTAGCATTACTCTATCTCCTCTCTTCCACTCTTCTGTCTTCCTTCTATTTTGATCTGCATACCTCTTTATCTTTTCTTACATCTTCCTCAATGCTGTCCCTGCTTCCTTATGTACCTTTTTCATTCTCTCCACAAATTCTGTCACACTTTCTATCTTTCCCTTCTTTCTTATATCCCTTCCCATTCTCAATTTTCTTCTATAATTTGCTATGAACAGCAATACCTTAGTTGCTATGTGAATCTTATTATTCACCACAAACTCAGCTGATACCAGCCATTCCGGCCAATCTCTCTGTCTATGTTCCATAAAGAACCAAAGATATTGTTCTAATTTTTGGTTCATTTGTTCTGTTTGCCCATCTATCTGTAGATGGAATGCTGTCGACAGCCTCATCTCTATTTCCAGCATCTTATTCAATTCTTTTGTTAATTCTACTGCGAATTGAGGTCCCCTATCTGACACTACACTTTCCAGTAATCTGTGCAACTTCTATACATTGTCTCTAAACAACCTTGCCAACCTTTTTGCCAATATTCCCTCTGTGGTTGTTACAAAGTGTGTCATTTTTAACAACTAGTTGCATACTACTAGGATCACATCCTTCCCTGCTACTACTGGTAGCTTTGTAATAAAGTCTACCGTTAAGTGCATTCACAGTTTCTCTGGCACTTCACCCAACTTCAACTTCCCTGCTACCTTCTCCATCTTATTTTTTATCCTCTGACACAAGTCACATCCTTCCATATATCTCCCAATCTCTCTCATTACCTCTGGCCACCAATAGTTTCTCATGACCAACTCTACTGTTTTCCACTTTCTACCATGTCCTGTTGCCAGTACATCATGGTGTAGCCATATCACCTCTGTCCTCAACTCCTCATCCTTTGGTACATACACCTTCCCCTCTTTTAACACTAGTTCTCTTTCCATCTGCCATTCATTCTCCTGTAGTTCCTTCACCTTCACTTTCTTCATCTCTTCTACTATTCTAACTACATTCTTGTCTTTATTCCTAGCTTTTTTTATCTTTTCTAATACTCCTTCTTCTAGTTCTTTAATAATTACTTCTTCTAGTCTACATAACCAACTGTCTTTTACCACTACCTAATTTTTGTTATCTCTATTTATTCCTACTTTCTAATCCAGTCTCCTACTCAATCCATCTGCTTTTCCTATCCTTGTCCCCAGCACATGTTTCAAAGTAAAATCAAATCAAGACAGGTATAAAGCCCATTGATTTTGTAATCCATCCAAATTTCAAACCTGAGTTGTGCTCCTTCTAACAAATGCCTCTATGCTTCCAATTCTCTAATAATTGCTAGCATTTCTTTATCGTGAATCTTGTAATTTCTTTTCATCTCATTTAAAGATTTCGAGAGAAATGCTACTGGTTTCCACACTCCATCTTCTCTGACAGTACTTCTTCCATTGCATAATCCAATGCATCCACTTTCATCCTCATTTTTTTATCTAAGTCTGGTGCTGCTAACACCAGTTCCTCTGTAAACCTTTTCTTTAGTTCCTTAAATATCTTCTCCTGCTTGTTTATCCATTCCCACTTTCTATCTTTCTTCACTATGTCATGCAGTGGTCTTGCAATAAATGCAAAGTCTTGTATGAATTGATGATAGTAATTCACTAATTCTAAGAACTTCTGAACATCTTTGACACACTTGGATGTCAGCTACTCCAACACTCCTTTCACCTTTTCTTTTTCCATCTTAATCTCCTCTGGTCCTATTACTACTCCCAAGAACTCTACTTCCCTAACCTTCTACTTATATTTCTCCAGTTTCATATACAAATCATTCTTTTCCATCCTCCTAATTATCTCTACTACTAATTCATCGTGTCCTTCTTCCGTCTCCATCCCTATGATCACATCATCAATGAAGGCAGCTATCTTCCCTGTGTTAATCAGATTTTGCAATAATTCATTCATCATTGCCTGAAATGTTGCTAGCAAATTGGTTAATCCAAAAAATATCACTGTTGGTTCAAAGGACCCTTCTGGTGTGGTGAAAGCTGCTTTCCATTTGTCTCTCTCCTTAATCCTCATATTATTGTAACCCTATCTAAGGTCCATTTTGGTAAAGACTTTCTTCGTCCCAATGTTTTCTAAGACATCCGATATCAATGGTAGAGAGTAGTTATTCTTGATAGTCCACTCATTCAAATACTGGTAATCTTGTACCATCTGCCTCTTCCTATTCTTCTTTCCTACAAAAAATACCAGTGCTGTCTATGGTGACTTAGATAGTCAGATATACCCCTTCTTTAGCTGCTTTCAAACAAACTCTCTTACTTCCTCTCTTTCTCCCCTCGACAATAGATATACTTTCCCCTTTCTTGGTACAAACTCTTCCTTTACTTCTATCGCATGATCCCACACCTTTTTCATTGGCATCCTCTCTGATTGTTTTCTCCCAAATACTTTTATCCATTGATGGAATTTTTTGGGCACCATCTTTTTTGCCTCTGCTTCTGACCTTGCTACCTCCTCTTCTTTATCCCAAATCTCCCACTCTTCTACTACTTTCTTAACCTCCACCATTTTTCTTTTTTTTTGTTTGTTTTTCTTATCCTTTTCCTTCTGCTTTCTTTCTGCTTCTTCTCTTGCTTCTTCTTTCTTTTGTTTCTCCCATCCTGACTTTCCCTGTACCAGTCTCCACTGCTTTCCACACTCCTCTGAACATCTCATTATTTTCATCTCTCCTGTTCTCTAGTCTATTTCTGGGTTATGACATGCTAGTCATGGCATCCCCAAGATCACCATCCACTTCTGTCCTCTAATTACATTAATCTCTGTCCTCTCTCTATGTCCTTGATAATAAATGTTAACCTTCACTGTATTCTCTATAGGTCCTTCCTTGTTTAGCAATCCATCCATATTCCTTACATTCATCAGTCTTTCTAGCTTCTTCAACTTAAAACCTTGTTTTCTGGCAAACTCTGAGCTCATAACTAGCTCAGTTGCCCCACTGTCCAACAGTGCCTCTACTGTTATCTCCTCCTGTGTGTCTATTCTTTCTAGTCCAATTTTCACCATAACCTCTCTTAAGGTTTTTGTTTCCATCTTTCTTACTTCTTTCTTAATTCTCTCTGTCTCCACAGTACTAGCATTTATTTCTATAGCTAGTACACTAAATTTATTACAAGAATCTAGTTGAGGGATGCTAGATTTTCCTCCTCTTTTAAAAAGTTCTCATATGCATGATTTCTCTCAAACTCTAACCTCCTTCCTTCTGCTATCCTTCCCCAGTTCCTACAATAACAGACCATGTACCTAAATCCTCTACAGGCATAGCAGTTTCTTCCTCAATCCACCTCCATTGTATAGGGGTCTCTTCTAGGAGGTACTCCCATCCCCTGTCCTGGTCCCCTCACTATTACCACATTTGTCCTCTCCACTCCCTTCATCGGGGTAGGCTTCATTGTCACCTGCTGAGGGGGTATTTGCCTCTTCTGCCACACTAATGGTTGTAGCCATATTTGTCTCTGCTTCTGCTTAGGGGCTCCTCCTGTCTGTTCCCTTCTCTTGTCTACTCTCCCTTCAATTCCTATCAAGGGCCATTGCTCTTCGGGACCATTGTTCAATGGAACTGGGTTGATTTTCGGCCTTTATCAGCTTCCTCCTAATTACTCCATTTATTTCTCTCTTAAATTCTTCCACCAGCGGCCTCCCCTCATATCCACTCCCTCTTGCTGCCCTCTTGAATTCTTGTATGAACTCCTCCATTATTCTTCCTCCTTGTTCCAGCTTTCTCAGCTCCACTGCCTTTACCAACTCCTCCACCAAACTCCCTCCTTATTTCTGCCAAAAATTCCCCCACTGTCTCAAATTCTAGCTCCCCTGCTTCTAGCTCTTCCAGCATATTTTCCTTCCATATATCTGCTGCTCCTCCCTGCATATATGACAATATCCATTGAATCTGTTCTTCTAACAGAACCTCTCTCATTTTTACCTTGCCATATAACTTGCATACTGTCACGAATCCCAAAACCTTCAATGGGATCCCATCAAATATCTAGAGTTTTGCTATCTCCAGGTTTGCTGCTCCTCCCTCTGTTCTTTCTGCTACTTGCTTGGATAATGTAGTAATCTGTTCCTATAGCTGCCTTATAATGGCGGGATAGTCTGGCTGCTGACTCATTTCATATGGAGGTGGTGGGGTTGGCAATAATTGATTTGAAAGAACCAATCTTGTGTTAGACTTAGCCTCAGACTCGTACTCAGAGCTCAAAATCTCAGTAAATGTTAGCAGGCCCTCTTTCTATTCCGCCTGGCACCATCTACTTACTACCTAGTCTACTGACTACTGCCTTAAGGAAAATATAAACAATTTTGGTCTGAGAAGACCATTCTATTCTAGTCAGCTGCTTTAAGAACAAACTGATGTTCCTTTGCATAGACAAACTACAAGTGGGTCCATAGCACAAGGCTGATAATTGAAAAGATATCAAACATATCCACATAAGGTAGTACATTTGAAGTGTACCAGTGGGCTTTGATACAAACAAATGGCTAGGCTTTCTCTGCCTAACTAGCATACCTCTTATGCTTAGAGTCTAGCAATTCTTCTTGACTAAAAAGCAGTGTTGCTCTTTGGTCAAGAATGTTGAGAAAATGAGTATGGAAGGGCTAGTGTTAAGTAGTCCCAGGAATAAGGATCGAGTTCTAATGTTATGAATCAACATCCTTAGGATTAAACAGTGAAGTAACCTTGTATAGGGTTTACACAAGAGAACTTGATAGAGAACTCTGTACAGGATAGTCTACCTTTATATACTAAATGCTCAGGGTTTGTGCTAGCTATTTCTACCCTTCTCTAAATGACTATGAGTTAGCCATAAGATTTGCACATAGTATAACGTCATCTTCCTAGAACCTTCTCTGCGTCAGGTGACCTATGTTGTCACTAACCCTAACCCCAGGTGCTAAAAATAGAAAAAAGGAAAAATAAATTGAAAAGAAAGTAGAAAAAAGAAAAGAAATGAGAAGAAACTAAGTTCACTTTCTTCAATCCTGACAATAACATCTAGTCTCTCTCATGTTTTACTTTCTTCTAGTTTACTTTCTCAAATTGCAATTAATATGAAAGAGCATAGTAGACAAGCTAAAGGCTAATGTTGTTTCAAATTTATATTTTATATATATGTTATATGTAAGTTCACCTATTTGGAAATTACATCTCTGTGGTGATATTACCTCCCAATTATACAAGCTCACCTTTCTCACAATATGCCTTATAGTAGTACTGCAACCATTCTGATATTCCATCTTCCATAGTAGAGATACTCTTATTCAACTTAGTCTTCCATGACGGAATTTGCTAGTCTAATAATCAATGAAGATAAACTTTTATTGAACTCAATCTCCAGTGTTTAACAGTGACACACCAAATCAGTACTCACTCCCATCTCAGACTTCTTTCTATTATCTGAAGTTGTGATCACACAGCAGACAGGTGGCACAGCACATAAGATGAAGCCAAGATCATTCAACAAAGTCCACACATCTCTGAGTCCATCTTGCAGACTTTTAGCCCCAGTGTAAACTACACCTGACAATATATTCTTATACTTCATCCAATGTTTTTTATATTTTTTCCACAGATTATTTCCTCTTCTAGATATAAACTATATTCTAACAAGAACTCAATAAGAAGTTCTATTAGATTGGACTACTACTTATACACTTTACACTTGATCTATGTATAGTACTTCTAATTCTACAGTCTATGATATAATAATTATTCTACTACCTTCTGTATCATATAACCATAGTCATGTGTCTTGTCATGTGCTTTAGTGATGTTACATCAAATGTTACATATTATGTGACCATAGTCATGTGACCTCTCCCATGGGTACCTGAGTAAATAAATAATTAAATAAATTAAAGTATCCCATAACAGCCAACAAATGATTTCCTCTCTAGATCCAATCATTATTGATGGTAAAGAAGAGTAGAAAGTAGTAAGAGGGTCTTGGACAGCTACTGGTACTGGAATCTCTTCCAGTACCTCATCAAATAGAAAGGTTTTGGTAAATTATCCAAGAAATAACAAGCTGTCTTTTCACTTAAATCAAAAGCTTAGGAAAATATGCTGGCAAAAAGCATACAAGAAACCACCAGAAAGAAAAATATGATTTATACAATTAGCAAAGCTAACTAACCTATTAGAAAACAAGATTACAGACAAAAAGGAAATTTTGAAAGAACAACTGTAACAACAATATTAGTCGAAACTGTTACTTCTGTAAGTATTTGGACCAATAACTAGTAATACAAAAGTCTAAGAAAAAAACTCTTAGATGTCAAGCTCACGTCATATGGGACATATAATTAGAAAAGTATAGGAAACACAAGTTCCTCTAAAGGTATGTTGATATACTTTGCTTAATTTTCTTGGCTTAACTGAGCTAGGCTTAGCTTACGTGGAGGCCTTGTGGCCAGTGTTTCATGCGCCAGCAATAATTGGTA
>JAJOHK020001959.1:0-10954 GCA_022457215.2 Leucocoprinus gongylophorus
CTGAAACATTAATTCCAGATTTATTACCAGTAAAAATTGTTGATGTATAGGAAAGAAAATATTCAAACTCTGTCAATATGTTTTTCATTCACTTAATTTTCTTCCTAGCCTCATACAAGACTGGTTTTAAATAAGTCTTAATCAAAGGATTCTCTGTAAACAGCTCTAAGACTAGAGTCACTTTGTTGATAAGCTTTATTTCTATTATCACTTTAGTGTCAAGTTCACAAACAGTGGACTTAGGTTTACTTTACTTTACTTTTTATTTTCATTTTCTTTTCAATTTGTTTTTCTATTTTCTATTTTTAGAACAACTAGGGTTAGGGTTAGGTCACAAGACACAGAGAACAAAGTAGAAGGATCCAGAATAAATGACGCCATACAACATGGATACCACATGTTGACCTTATGTTCTACACATGGTCATTTAGGGTAGGGTGCATAATAGCAAGCACAGACCATTGGTAGTAGTATAAAAGGAAGACTAGTTGGTAGAAGAGTTTTCTATTGAGTTCTCTTGTATTACTCAATACAAGAGTTGTTCTTTTATCCAACCCTAAGGATTTAAGTTCATAACATTAGAACTCGATTCCCTTCTCTGAACCGCTTAACTCTAGCCTTTCAACTCTCTACTCTCTTATTATCCTCGACTGAAGGGTAATACAACCCTTTAGTCAAGAAGCATTTGCCAGGCCCTAGGCATAAGGGGTATACTAGCTAGGTAGGGGAAGCTTAGCCAGTTGGTTGCATCAAAGCCCACTGGTGCATTCCAGATGTAAAACCTTGTATAGATGTATTCTTTACCTTTCTTCCCTTACCAACCTTGTGCTACAGGTCCCCTTGTGACTTGTCTACACAGAGGAATAGTAGGTATTCTTAAAACCCTACTTAGAGTAGAACGGTCTTCTTAGACCAAAATAGTTTACATTTCTTTTAGGGCAGTAGCCAGTAGACAAGGTTAGTAATTGTGTAGGCAGGACTTGAAGAGGGCCCGCTATCACATACCAAGATTTATTTGTCTTTGGAGTACAAGTCTGAGGGTAAGACCAGCACTAGTTCCACTCTTCCTTTATACACCTTACTACTACTACTACCATCACCACCAATTGACTCACCACCCCCATACCCCAACATAAGTCAAATCAATCTTCATGAAGTCATACACCAGCAACAGGAGCAGCTAGCAGCTATGCAGGTACAAATACAAGCCCTGCTTACAGTGGGAGGAAGAGCTGGAAGAATGGAGAGAGAGATAACAGGGTCCAACATAGGACCTCACATAGAGGTGGCTAAGCCAGCCATCTCCAATGGAGAAGCAGGAAGGATAGGAGGATTTGTGACTATGTGTAAACTATATTTGAGGATGAAGATGAGAGAGGTGACAGTAGAAGAACAGGTGTTTTGGATTTTGTTACATGTGCAAGAAGGGTCAGCAGATATTTGGAAAGAGAATGTGATGGAGGAACTGGAAGTGGGGGAAATGGAATATGAGATGGCAGAAGAATTGTTAACAGTATTAAAGAAGGAGTTTGGTGGAGGGGAAGAAGAAGTAGTAAAGGTGGTGGAGCTGAGGAAGTTGGAGCAAGGAGGAAAGACAATGGAGGAGTTTGTACAAGAATTCAAGAGGGCAGCAAGAGGAAGTGGGTACAAGGAGAGGCCATTGGTAGAGAAATTTAAATGAGAGATGAATAGGGGGATCAGGAGGAAGCTGATGGAGGCAGAAAATCCGCTGACCTCCATAGAACAGTGGTACAGAAGGGCAACGGCCTTGGATAGAAATTAGAGGGAGAGCAGAAGGAAGGAGGAGAGGCTAAGGGGAAAAAAGGAAATGGCAAGAGGAGGAATACAGAAGTAGGAGAGACAAAGTATGCCATGACCCCTAGTATGGCAGAGGAGACAACTGCTTTCCCAGCAGGTGACAATGGGGCCTGCTCCGATGGAGGGAATTGAGAGAACAAATGCGGTAGTAATGAGAGATTCAGGAGCAGAGGCAGGACAGGGTATGGGGGTTCCTCCTAGATAAGACCCCTATGCTATGGAAGTAGACAGAGGGAGAAATTATTATGCTTGCGGGGGTTTTGGGCATATGGCCTGCCATTGCAGAAATAGGGGAAGAGGAAGGCCAATGGAAGGAAAAAGAGTGGAGTATAGTAGAGGAAGAATTGAAGAGATCTTTGACAACTTAAACAATTTAAAAGGGGAGGAGAATCTAGAACTTCTCAACTAGATTCTCACAATAAGTACAGTGTATTAGCTACAATAATAAATGCTGATGCACCAGTACTAGAGGAGAAAGTAAGAAAAACAGAAGAAAGAACTTTGAGGGAGGTAACAGTGAAAATTGAATTAGAGAGGATAGATACACAGAAAGGGATTACAGTGGAGGTGCTGTTGGATAGTGGAGCAATGGAATTAGTGATGAGTTCTGAATTCGCAAAGAAGCAGGGCTTTAAGTTAAAGAAGTTGGAAAGGCTGATGAATGTAAGAAACGTAGATGGGTCACTTAATAAGGAGGGGCCAATAGAAAATATGATAGAGGTAAATATTTATTATAAGGGACATAGGGAAAGGATGGAGATAAATGTTATTGGGGGACAGAAGTAGACTATGATCTTAGGAATGCTGTGGTTAGCTCACTACAATCCTGAGATTGATTGGAGAACCGGGGAGGTAAAGATGATGAGGTGTCCGGAAGAGTGTGGAAAGCAGTGGAGACCAGTGCAAGAAAAGTCAGGGTGGGAAAAGTAAAAGGAAGAAGAGGCAAAGAAAGAAGCCAGGAGAAAGAGGGAAGAAAAGGAGAAGAAAAGGAAAACAAAGGGAAAGATAATAGAGGTAAAGAAAGTGACAGAAGAATGGGAAATATGGGATGAAGAAGAGGAAGCAATAAAGTCAGAGGAAGAGGCAAAGAGACTAGTGCCGGAGAAGTTTCATGAGTGGATTAAAGTATTTGGAAAAAAGCAGTTGGAAAGAATATCCACAAGAAAGATGTGGGATCACACAATAGAGGTAAAGGAGGGGTTTGTACTGAGGAAGGGAAAGGTATACCTGTTATCAAGAGAGGAAAGAGAAGAAGTGAGAGAGTTTATCAGAGAGCAGCTGAGGAAAGGATATATCCGGCCATCAAAGTTACCTCAAACAGCGCCGGTGTTCTTTGTGGGGAAGAAGAATGGAAAAAAGAGAATGGTGCAAGACTATAGGTATCTCAACGAGTGAACAATTAAGAACAATTATCTGCTTCCATTGATATCAAATGTCTTAGAAAACATTGGGACGAAAAAGATGTTCACAAAGATGGACTTAAGGTGGGGGTACAATAACATGAGGATCAAGGAGGGAGATGAGTGGAAGGCTGCGTTCACAATGCCAGAAGGGTTGTTTGAACCAACAGTAATGTTCTTTGGGTTAACAAACTCACCAGCAACTTTTCAGGCTATGATGAACGAGCTGTTAAGAGATTTGATCAATATAGAGAAAGTAGCCACTTTTATTGATGATGTGATAGTGAGGATGGAAACAGAGGAGGTGTTATGGGACGCTTGGAACATGAACAATTTTTATTTTTCTTTTCTTTTATTTTCTGACTTTATAGGATTTTGTTTTGTTTTGTTTTTATTTTGGATGATGAAGAGGCACGTGACATCTCAGTCACATGACGTGACGTCATAAGGCCTAGAATGTGATAGAAAGATCTGGAAGATGATATCAGGGCACATGTATACAACATGATGACCTTGAGGCGAACATGAGGAAGGAGCATGGACATAAGAGCAGGGTTAATTATTAGTAGCACGGACCATGAGGACTTTGTATATATAGGACTCAAATTAAGAAGAGACTCCTTGTCGAGTTCTCTTGTGAATTCCCCACTTGATATCCCACTAAGAGATTTACTGCTTGTGTGATCATTTATCTTTGTGATAAGTGGTTGCCACAACAGGAGGGACATGACAAGATAGTGGCAGAAGTAATCAGAAGGTTGGAAGAAAATGATTTGTATGTAAAGCTGGAGAAATGTAAGTGGAAGGTTAGGGAAGTAGGATTTTTGGGAGTTGTAATAGGACCTGAAGGGATAAAAATGGAGGAGGAGAAGGTGAAAGGTGTTTTGAAGTGGCCGACACCAAAGTGTGTCAAAGATGTGCAGAAATTTCTGAGGCTGGCAAATTACTACCATCAGTTTATAGAAGGGTTTGCAGCAGTAACAAGGCTATTACATGATATGGTAAAAAAAGATAAGAAGTGGGACTGGACAGAAAGACAAGAGAAGGCATTCAAGAAGCTGAAAGAACGGTTTACAAAGGAACTGGTGTTGGCAGCTTCAGATATAGATAAAAAAATGAGGATGGAGGTGAATGCATTGGATTATGCGACGGGAGGAGTATTATCAATGGAGTGTGAGAATGGGTTGTGGAGGCTAGTGGTCTTTCTTTTCAAACTATTGAACGAAATGGAAAGGAACTATGAAATACATGACAAGGAAATGTTGGCCATTGTTAGAGGATTGGAAGCATAGAGACATTTGCTAGAAGAAGTACAATTCAAATTCAAGATTTGGACAGATCATAAGAATTTAGAATATTTTATAAAGGCACAAAAATTGAATAGGAGACAAGCCAGATGGACATTATATCTGTCTTGATTTAATTTTACCTTGAAGCATGTGGTGGGGGCAAAGATAGGGAAAGCAGATGGACTTAGTAGGAGATCAGACTGGAAAGTAGAAGTAGATAAGGACAACAAAAATCAAGTATTTATTAAAGACAATTGGATTCGTAGTATGTATGAAGTAGTAGTAGAAGGACCTGAGATAGATATGTTAGAAAAAATAAAAAAAGCGAGGAGTAAGGACGAAGACATAGTTAGAGTAGTAGAGGAGATGAAGAAGGCAGGAGTAAGAGAGTTATGTGGAAATGAGTGGCAGATTGAAGGAGATCTAGTGTTGAAGAAGGAAAAAGTATATGTGCCGAAGAATGAGGAATTGAGAGCAGAAGTAATCTGGTTATACCATGATGTACTGGCAGCTGGATATAGAGGAAGGTGGAAGACAGTAAAGCTGGTGACAAGGAATTATTGGTGGCTAGGGGTGACAAGAGATGTGGGAAGGTATGTAGAAGGATGTGATTTATGCCAGAGAATGAAGAATAGGACAGAGAAACCAGCAGGAAAGTTGAAGTTAAGTGAGGTGCCAAAGAAACCATGGTCACATCTAATGGTAGACTTTATTATGAAATTACTGGTGGTAGCAGGGAAAGATGCTATTTTGGTGGTATGTGATAGGTTGTTAAAAATGACACATTTTGTAGCAATGACAGAAAGAACGACGATAAAGGGATTGGCAAGATTGTTTTGGGATAATGTGTGGAAACTGTATAGTCTACCAGAAAGTGTGATATCGGATCAGGGTCCACAGTTTGCAGCTGAGTTGACGAAGGAGTTAAACCAAATGTTGGGAATTGAGACGAAGTTGTCTATGGCGTTCCACCCACAAATGGATAGGCAAATAGAATGGATGAATCAGGAGCTGGAGCAGTACTTAAGGCTGTTTGTAGAGCATAGGCAGAAGGATTGGCTAGAATGGTTGGCATTGGCAGAATTCGCAGTGAATAACAAAGCTCATATGGTAACTAAGATATCACCATTTATGGCAAATTATGGGAGAGAACTAAGGATGGGAGGAGATATAAGAAAAAAGAGAAAAGTAAAAAGTGCAACAGAGTTCGTGGAAAGAATAAAGAAGGTTTATGAGGAAGCTGGGGCAGCATTAAAGAAAACACAAGAGGAAATGAAGAGATATGCAGATCAAAGTAAGAAGGAGACCGAAAATTAGAAGAAGGGGGATAGAGTATTATTAAGTACCAAAGATCTGATATTCAAGGAAAGACCAGTGAGAAAGTTGACAGAGAGATATGTGGGACTATATGTGATAGAAGAAGTAGTCTCATTAAATGTAGTAAAACTACAACTACCAACTCCAATGAGAATATATCCAGTAGTTAATTACAGTACAAGGAACAGGTAAAGGGGCAGAAAAAAGAGGAAGGAAAACTGGTAGAAGTAGAAAGAGTTGAAGAATAGGAAATAGAAAAAATTCTGAATAAAAAGAAAATAAGGGGAGTAGAAAAGTACCTAGTGTAGTGGAAAGGGTTCATAGTAGAGGGGAATACTTGGGAAAGGATAGAAAACTTGAAAAATACAGAAGAAACCATAAAGGAATTTGAAGGGAGAATGAGTGCAGAGGTTGGGAGGCAAGAAAAAATAGATATAGCAGAGAAAAAGGACTTCAGAAGGGGGAAACTACTAGGGAAGTTCATGGCAAGAATGTTGTACAGGTGGGATGATGGAAAATTTGAAGAAGAATATCTGAGAAAGCTGGAGAGAAATTGGAGAAGGTGGAAAGCAGTTTCTCTAGAGGAGAAACCTTAAGAAGGGGATAATGTCAAGTTCACAAACAGTAGACTTGGGTTTTCTTTACTTTACTTTTTATTTTTATTTTCTTTTCATTTTCTATTTTTAGAACAACTAGGGTTAGGGTTAGGTTACAAGACACAGAGAACAAAGTAGAAGGATCTAGAACAAATGATGCCATACAACATAGATACCACATGTTGACTTCATGTTCTACACATGGTCATTTAGGATAGGATGCATAGTAACGAGCATAGACCATTGGTAGTAGTATAAAAGGAAGACTAGTTGGTAGAAGAGTTCTTTATTGAGTTCTCTTATGTTACTCAATACAAGAGTTATTCTTTTATCCAATTCTAAGGATTTAAGTTCATAACATTTAGCTCCTATTGGAAAAGCTATGAGTCTGCTAAATGATTTCTAGATGAAGCTTAGTAATGTCACATTCTAATTTGGTCACATTTGTCCCAACTTATGAATAATGCTATCTAATCATCTGCACTTCCAGACTTCTTCTAGTGCAGATCACTCTTTTTATTTCACCTTGGACATCCTTGTTAAGAACATTGACAATGGACTTCAATTTTTATTTCCCTTTTCATTTTATTTACTTGTCTTTTTCATTTCTTGTCTATTTTCTATTTTTAGAACTAGGGTTAGGGTTTAGTGACAAAGATCATGCTATCACATGACATGGTCACAAGTCACATGATGCACAGAAGGATGTAGAAGGTTCTGGAAGGATGATGTTATACAACATGTTGAACATATATTGACCTTATTGTTATGATTCAAGACTTATAGAGTGAAGTCTAGAAACAACTCTTGTATTGGAGTACACAAGAGAACTCGATAGAGTTCCAAGTACAGAGTAGTCTACCTTATATACTAGTACCCATGGTCCGTGCTAACTACTGTGCACCCTACCCTAAATGACCATGAGTATAACATGAGGCCAGCGTGTGTTGTCCATGCTGTATGACATCACTTTGTTCTAGTTCCTTCTACTTCATTCTCCTAAGTCCCATGATCAGTCTCGTGACTACGCCATCAAGTTGTGACTGATGTGACAGCGTGACTGATAACCCCTAACCTGAGTTGTTCTAAAAATAGAAAATAAAAGCAAAAGAAAGGCAAAAGAAAAATAAAAAGAGAGAGAATAAAATGAACAAAGTCCACCTTTGACGATCCTGATACTTATGGTATACACATGGCTGTTTAGGGTAGGTTAGAAATAGCTAGCATGGACCATGGGTCCTAGGTATATAAGGTAGACTATCTTGTACAGAGCTCTCTATTGAGTTCTCTTGTGTTAACCCAATACAAGGTTCTTTCACTTGTCCAACTCTAAGGGCTTGTATTTGTAACAATCCTTACTGAACTTCTTGACAACTCCATGAATCTCTACCTCAACATTTAAAGACTATTCAAAACCAAAGTAACTCACTTACAGTCTTCATTCCTAAATAACTATCCTAGATAGAATACTTAGTATATAAGCTAGTATTTACACTGTAAATCTATATTCTGAAAATTAACTAAAACTAACACTGTTTTCTATTGTTGGTGATAACATACCTCACTACCTTTTAGTAGACTCATTCTCCAAATTATCCTAAGTAGCTCTTCTAAAATATGTGATTAGTACTATACTCAGTCCAACACTAAAATATGTGAATGACTGAGATTTCTTACTTATCAAAGGTTCTTTTCTATATAAGACAGTAAAAATTCACAATAACCTGTATAGTTGTCATATACTACCAAAATCTATTTGACCTTATCTGATCCCATCATGGATATATCTTTCTTCCAGTCTGTACTACTCTTCTAGTGTAGATCAATCTGGCTTCATTCATGGTCAATCACTCTATAATCAAAACTTTTCTCTACTCTCCATGGAACTCCAAATACTTTTCCAAGAACTCTAGTGTATACAGAGTAGATATTTGTCTTCTCAGATTCCCAGATATTGTCTTAGTTATAAAGTACTAGTATCTAAGATGACTGGATATACTATAAATTCTTATCCTAAAAATTGACTAAAACTAACATTACTCTTCCAGTGTTAGTGACAATATGCCTTACTATCTTTCAGTAGTTGCCTACCTCCTAAAGTCTCCAGTTCTAATCTGAAATATGTAACCAGTAAAAGCATAGTACATATACTAAAGCCAAAAGTTGTTTTACTCCAACTTTCATATTCTTGAATAAATGCATTTTACTTGGATCTTAATATCTGAAATCTAAAAAGGCATTTTAGATAATAAGGTATGGACCATATTTAACAATAGTTATGGCCCAAGCATTAGCTAGCAGTCAAAATAGGGGAAATAAAAATAAATAGATAAAAATAGAGATTTATTTGTTATCTTGTGACTTCATGCCTTATTTAACAAATACAACTAATAAATGTTATATATGATATAATACAAAGAATTTAATAGAGTTCTAAGTACAAAATAGTCTATCTTATATATCACAGATTATGGTCTGTGTGTACACTACAACTAACCTATCCTAAAGTATATATACTTTTTATAAGGCTAATATATTATTGCCATACTGCATAATATTATTTGTTCTAGAACTTTCTTTATTTTTTTCTGTGTTATTTGATTGTGTAACTGTGACTGTGATATATATGACTATCTTATGATATATATCATACATCTATGATTTGTATAATTATCATATATAATATTACATTATATTTTCATTTAAGTTCAAAATAAAATAAAGAAAAATAAAGAAAAATAAAATGAACTCAAGTCTATTGTTTACAATTCTGATAGTAAAGATATAGTATATAAGCTGAAGTTAAAAATTATTTCAACATTTGTGTTTTATGTACTTATATCATATATACTTGATAATATGACTTTTAAAAGCTTACTAATAGATCTTAGATAATAAGATATAAACTATATCTAACAAGTAACAAAATATTGTAAACTTTATTCAACTTATATCTTTATAACTAGTAAAATAATTCTTACAAACTAAGTTATACTGGAAAGCTCTAAATAAAAGCTATTTGCACATATATAGAATGTACAAAAGTGATAACAGATTACTGAGATATCAGACTATCAGTAACTATAAGTTTCATTGGCTATTATCTCAGAAACAACTAAACAGATTCCTATGATCAAACTTATATTGGAAAGTGCTCATCAAACTATCTCTAATAATATATCATACATTATATAGAAATCAGTATTTATAAAAATATAAGTATATTAATATAGTAATATAATTAGTTACACTCTAAAATTAGCCTGATATTTGCTATGATAAATAACAGCTCTATTAGATATGAGTTTTGATTATGTAATAGAAATAACATATATACAAACTATTACTATTTTGTTTAAATACTTCTATATTTGAAGATTAGATCTTAGACTTAATAATATCTTTTATCAGTTATTATCTCTCATTATTATTGTTATTATTATTAAACTTCTGAATTACTTCTAAACTTCTAAGAGTGATAGTATACTCTATTACTATTACTACTAGAATTTTCTAAACTAGATTTAAAACTTTATCTTTATTAGAATTAAAGATAGTAAACTTTATTTTATTTTACTTCTCTTTTATTTTCTTTTAGAACTTAGAGTTAGAGTTGTAGCATGATGTCATATATATCATAGTTACATAATCACATAACATATGAGAAAACATAAAAGATTCTAGAAGAATAATATTATATAGCATATTAATAACATATTAACCTTATATAATATATATATTATATACTAAGTCTAACTGTTCTGAAGACCATTCTCTATGATGATAATGTCTTTTTTAAAAGTCTATTTTCTATCATGGCTATTCTTTTTACAATATATTCCCATAGTAGTGATATAATTGTTTCTAAACTCTTTGAGTATTTAGTTTCTTATAATGGAGATACTTCTATCAACTTGGTCTTGTATAGCAGAGTTTCCCTATCTGACCTCTTTTAGTATTTCATTACTGAAACCTCTACTTAGAGTTATATACTAAAATTTCTAAGCATCTCTTATTTATTTTACTTATATATAAGACTAGTAGTTATATTATAATTTGTTAGTTTGATAATTGACAAATATTTAAGTGAACTTGATCTTTGGTATTTAACAATGACATACTACTATTAGTACTCAATCTTCTTTGGACTTTATTCTAATTTTTTAAGGTTATAACTATGTAACAGACAGATAGTACAGTATATAAGCTGAAGTTAAGGTTATTCTGGGAAGTTTATATTACCAAGTGTAAGAGATTGGTCTTATTTGAGGAGCTGTAAGTATCTAGGAACTCCAGATGATATTTAGGCAAGATATTCTACTATTACACTACTACCATATATGTCAAGATCATTGACAGTGGACTTTATTTTATTTCCTCTTTTCATTTTTATTTTACTTTACTTTACTTTTTCTTTTTCATTTTTCTATTTTTAGAACAGCTCAGGTTAGGGTTTATCAGTCACGCTGTCACATCAGTCACAAAGTGATGGCGTAGTCACAAGACTGATCACGAGACTTGGGAGAAAGAAGTA
>JAJOHK020001960.1:0-10953 GCA_022457215.2 Leucocoprinus gongylophorus
ATATAAGACTCTAATTAAGAAGAGGCTCCTTGTCGAGTTCTCTTGTGAATTCCCCACTTGATATCCCATTAAGAGATTTACCGCTTGTGTGATCATTTGTCTTTGTGATAAGTGGTTGCCACAACAATTATATAAGAAAGGTAGGGAATTTGAATGGTTTTGCTTTTAACTTGTTCCACTGATATCTGGTTATTAAGTAAGGCTTTTACTTGATCTGTATAGTCTATGGATAATATATCAGAATGAGCAGAGAGTTCTCTACAAGTGTTAGAACTAGATGAGATTGAGTGGTTTCCAAGTTTTCCATGTTAATATCTATTTGGTTGGTTAAACAGGATATTACTCAAGAACTTTAAATGTTAAAGAATGAAAAAGAAATTTTTTTGCTAATTCTCTATATAAAAAAGAAGTGCTAGTTTTAGCTAATTTTCAGGATAACTACTATAGTGTAAACTACCAGATTATATACTAGTTAGTATATCTAGAGTATTTATTTGAAATATAACTACTAAGTAAGTTACCCTAATTACTAGTAATTCTCAAATATCAAGGGATAGAGTTCTATAGAGTTATTTTGGACAAGTAAGAATATCCAAGATAGAATGGATAGATTTGATTTGTACTAGAAGAGGTTGAAGAGTATAGATGAGAGATAAGTGGTTATCTGTGAATTGGGACAGATAAGGTTGGAATATGGGATATGACAATATAAAGTAAATAAACATCAACTAAAAAAGAAATAAAATATAAAATAAAATAAAAATAAAATATAAGGGTTCAAGTATACTATAACATTGGTATTAGAGTTAAATTTAGTGAACTTTATTTATTTTATCAATTAAGACTTAGTGTTAGTATTAGTGTAATATCACAAATATCATAGTTATGGTCACACAATCATGTGACATATAGAAGAAAATAGAAGGTTTTAGAATAATAATGTTATATAATATGTTAACTACATGTTGATCTTATAGGTCATATATAGTCTTTAGGATAAATATAGCATAAACTATTAGTTTAGCATATATAAGATAGAAAACTTTGTATTAAAAACTCTATTAGGTTTTTCTAAAGATGTTATAACTTAAGCTCAAGTACTAAAACAAAAGACATACTTGTATATTAAATAACATAGGAGAACTTGATAAAGTTCTTATTATAGAGTAGTCTACTTTATATACCTAGAAAGTTGGTCTATGTACTATTAGGGCAACTGTTAGGGCAACTGAGTGGAAGAGCAAAGTACTTCAAATCTTCAGGAAATTTTAAGTTTATTGTTTAATAAATACTGAACTATATACTTATCTTTAGAAAATCCTAAGAGAATAGAATGAGGATTTCTAAAGATAACAACTACTCTATATAATGATATGTCTATTTCAATGTGTCAGAATTCTGTTTATATAAGCAAGGAATAATGATACCTAAGTAATTAGAAATAGTTTAGAATAAAGTGACTGAATTAAAAGAGTGGTAGAGTGCTTAGTAAGTACTTTTAGAGTACAGAAAAGTAGGTAAGTGGACAACACTAGTAGACTTCAGAAGACCACAGAGTATTGCAGAAGAGTAAGAGAGTACTAGAAAGGAGAGTTAAATAACATATCTAGACAGTTAGGAGTATTGATGTGCAGCTTGAAGGAGTTTAGAGTATAGAAAATTAGATAAACATGTAAGTGTGGATGTAGAAAGGGATCATGGAATATAGATCAGCCAAAAAATGCAGAAGATAAAAGTCTCAGAAGAGCCAGTCTCTTTATATCTATTCCTTTTCAAGATTACTGTAATATAAAGTAATGGTAAAAGGCTTGAAAACTGCTTCAAAGTCCATGTGGCAGATATATCTTAGTGCATCTAGATACTTAAGGTGAAATTATGTAACTTAATCTAGAGCTGAAATATTAGAAGTATCTTTCCAAGAGTTATTCTTCAAACCAAATCTCTTCTACTTGATTAGATACTGCAGTCTTTTCTGATGCCATTGACTATTTAATATCTCTTTCACTTTCTACTTTTCTTCACTATCTACAATAATAGGAGCAAGGATTACTGTTGTCTTTCATTCTGGGATCAGATTCTCAGGAATAGCTGTTAGCTTCATAATATTGAACACTGTTGTGACAACTACTAGTCAAAACAACCAATAGTGTTACTAAGTAAACTGAATAGCAGAGTATCTTGTAAATATCACAAGAGAACTTGACAAAGAGTTCTCAATGTATTCCTATCCTATATATATACTACTAGTACAAGTTATATCCTAAACTATATGTGTTGTCCATGAGTTCACTATACTGTTATCACAAGACAAATATACTACAACCATACCCATAACATCATTGTTCTAGTTCTTTTTATTATGTTCCAGACCTATAACATCACATTATATAATGTATTATGTGACTATAGTTATATATCTCTTCATTGTCCAAGAAATGAAAGAAAATAAAAATAGAAGAAAAAAAAAATCAAATCAAAGAAAATAAATAAAAAGAAAAGAAAAGAAAAATAAAATATAAGGGTTTAAACATATTATGACAAATACCAGATGAAGTCTTTGCTATTGGCAGAGAATTTTAAGCTTATATGCCATTGGTTCAACTTGCTTTTTTACTTCAAAGGGACCCAAATTTTGGTATAACAACTTAGTGGAGGGATATGTTATATAAATATTAGATGCTGTCACAAACTTCATTAAGCTTATATCTCTACAACTAGTGGACTAATTTTCACAAACCAAGTTGCACTAGAAAGCCCTAAATGATGGCTATTTACACATATATAGAATGTATAAAAGTGACAACAGATTACTGAGATATTAGACTATCAGTAACTACAAGTTTTATTGGCTATTGTTTCAGAAACAACTAAATGGATTCCTACAATCAAAGTTACATTGGAAAGTGCTTATCAAATAGCTTTTAGTGATATATCATATATTATATAGAGATAAGTATTTATAGTGATATAAGCATATTAATATAGTAACAAGATTAGTTATATTCTAAAATTAGCCTAACATCTGCTATGACAAATAACAGCCCTACCAGGTACATGTTTTGATTATGTGATAGAAACAGCTTGTATACAGACCATCACTCTTTTGTATATATACTTCTATGTCTGAGGATTAGACCTTAGACTTAACAACATCAATTTTCATTAATTTTTATTCTTTATTATCTGTATTGATCTTAATTATTATTGTTATCATTATTGAACTTCTAAATCACTCTTAAACCTCTAAGAGTACATCCAAAGTTCAGATATTACAAATAAGTGAGTAGTTCATTTTGTAATACAGTAGGTGAGAATTAGGATAGAGATGAACATTTTCTTGAGGATATTGAATGCTTTACAGTATGAGGAGTTAAAGTTCCAAGTAGTGTTTTTCTGAGTCAGTTAGATCAATGGGATGGCTATATTCAAGTAGTTGTGAATGAATTTACAATAAAAACTAACAAATCCCAAAAATACTTGCACATCCTTAATTTTTCTGGGTTTAGGCCAATTTTGGATCATTTTGATTTTATTTGAAGATATGGATAGTCCTAATGGATACAAGATGTATTCTAAAATTCTACAGAATTAGAGTGAAACTTGTATTTCTCTGCTTTTATATATAGTCCAACCTTTTGTAGTTATTGCAATACTTTCTTAACATGGTCTTTATGCTGGGACATATTATCTGAATAGATAAGAATATAGTCAAGATAAACTACTACACAGACATTGAGAAGATCTGAGAAAATGTCATTCATAAACTGTTAGAAGACTGCAGGAACATTAGTCAGACTAAAAGATATGACTGTCCATTTAAAGAATCCATAGTAAGTACAGAAAGCTGTCTTCCATTTGTTCCCTTTTACAATCTGTATTAGGTAGTATGTGTAATAGAGGTCAATTTTTGTATAGACATATGCTTTTATAAGTAAGTTGAAAAGATTAGATATTAAAGAGAACAGATATCTATTCTTTTGTGTGATGTAGTTGAGTTCTCAGAAGTCAACACATAAACAAAGGAAGCTATCTTTTTTTACATAAAGCACCAGTACTCCATGGAGGAGAAGGTCAGTCATATAAATCTAGTATTAAGGTTCTTACTAATGATTTCTTTGAGAGCTTCTTGTTCAGTAGTTGAGAGCAAGTAGATTGTTCTGATGGGTAGTTTTTCTCCATCTTCTAATTTGATTTGTGGGTTGTATAGATAATGCAAGACTAGGATTTCTGCTTTGGCCTTGTTGAAGATGTTAGTAAACTTGTGGTACTTGATTGGAATAGTGGATAGGTTAACTAGGTTATTCATAATTCTGACTGCTCTTCTAGTAAGTCTAATTGGAAAGTGATAGACCTAATAGCCTAGTCAATCATTGAATCATATTAGATGAGCCAGTTATATCTGAGAACTAGTGAGTAGAAGAAGCCAAGTGGAATAACATATATATTTAAGATTATCTGATCTATGGATAGAAAAGTAATGGATAAGAAAGCAGTTTTAGTAATGATATTGTTTGATAATTTATCAAATAATTTTAAATTTACAGATAAAGTTGGTTTTGTAAGGATATTGTACTTCAGTACAAATATAGAATCAATAAAGTAGTGTGTGGATCTAGAGTTTATGAGAGCATAGAAAGTTGTATTTTAGATATGGTTTGACTTGTAGACCAGTGGTAATATGAGAAATAAAGTAAGCAAATTCAGGTCAAAAAGAGTAGTAGTGTCAGATGTGGTTCACACTGGGAGTGAAAGTCTATAATATAGACTTAGAGATGTGCAGACTTGTGAAATGATCTTGGCTTCAGCTTATGTGCTGTGCCATCTGTCTGCTACATGGTTGCAACTTTAGATGATAGAAAGAAGTCTGAGATGGGAGTAAGTACTGATTTGGTATGTTGCTATTAAACACTGGGGATCAAGTTTAATAAGAGTTTATCTTTGTCGATTATCAAACTAGTGAATTATAATGTAACTACTAGTCTTATATATGAGTTTCTACTATGGGAGATACTCAGGGTTTTCATGTTATGGGATACTTTAGACACTAACAATTTTTATTTTATTTTCTTATATTTTTCTGATTTTATATTGATTTTGTTTTTTTTTTCTTTTTTCTTTTGGATAATGAAGAGGCATATGACACTACAGTCACATGACAGGTCACATTATGTGACATCATAGGCCTAGAATATGGTGGGAAGATCTGAAAAATGATATTAGAGCACATGTATACAACATGATGGCCTTGAGTAAGAAATAAGGTGGATATGAGGTTATAGCATAAACAATAGGGCAGGCTTAATTATTGGTAGCACTGACCAGGCATGTTTTGTATATATAAGACTCTAATTTAGCAGAGACTCCTTGTTGAGTTCTCTTGTGATTTTTCCCACTTGATTGCCTACTGAGAGCTTTACTCGCTTGTATAGCTATTGGACTTTGTGTTTAGTGGTTGCTACAACATTTCAGTAGGATAGCTCCTATTGTCCTGAGCAGAGGTTTCAGTGTTAAGACACTAACAGGAGTAACTCTGTTATAGAAGACTGAGTTGAAAGGAGTATCTCTGCTGTGGAAGATGGAATATCCAGATGGTTACAACACTGCCATTAGGTATGGTGTGAGAAAGGTGGCCACTGTGGAAGATGGACTTGTATAATTGGGAGGTGATATCACTGTGGGAATGTAATTTCTAGATGAGTGGACTTGGCATATGACAAGTAGTATTAAAACAAATAATGCTTTTATTTGTATAAACAAGATCATCATAATCTACATTCTATAAAGAGCTAGTGGGATCATATTCTAGTTTTTTTACTGAGTAGCTAAGTGTTGTGGCAACTACTAGACACAAAGTCTAATAATCATACATGGTAGCAAAGTTTTCAGTAGGCTATTAATGTGGGAATCACAAGAGAACTCGACAAGGAGTTCCCACTATATTACTACCCTATTTATATTATTACATGTAGTCTGTACTACAACTACACTTCTACTGTGTATTCTATACTAAAGTCCATGCATCATCTATGAGTATACCATGTGTACACCATATGGTAGCAATATGATTAACATACTTCTTGACATCATTGTCTAGACTCTTCCCAACTTCTCTAGACTATTCTAGCCTATAGACTTTTCTAGGCTCTTCTAGACTGTTCTAAGCTTTATGACATAATATCATATGACTTTCAGATCATGTGCCTTCTCTTTTTTGCTGTAAACTAATAAAATAATATTCTTCCACTAATATATAAGAAAATATTTTCTCACACTTCTTCATCTCATAATACTAGGGTTGCTTCTAAAATGAGTAGTATAGCTTTTGCACATCTAGCTTGAAATCTAGTAGTTTCAGATAAGTGTAGAGGATAAACCTTGACTCTGTAGCTTTTGTCACTGTAGTACATGCATAGGTTGTAGTAAGTCTTCTATCACTTCTGAATTAGCTAGATATATTGATTTGAGGGTGAAAGTTTGAGAGTTTACCTCTTAGGTTTGGCTTATTAAATAGAGTAGGTATAGGTTTGAGATTGCAGTATAGATAGGAAATTCTATGTCTGGTTACATTCCCACTCTCTTTTCCAGTGGTAGTTGTTGACAACTATTGCCAAGGAGTATATTGATTGGAAGGTAAATAGCTTTCCTTCTTCTCTTAGACAAATAAGATCTTATAGTTAGTGTAGGAGTCTTTGATAGTATCTATAGTAAAGGATATTGTTTTCCAAACCTAGTTGGGATGTATACCTAATGAACTCAATATTGTAGGTGGCAATTCTATTACTAGTTTTCATTTGCAGATTGTCCAGTACAACTGTGGTATCTTTTGTAAGGTTAGATGAGCCAAAATAGTGTCATAACTCTTCTGAGAATCATAACCAGTTCTCAAGCCAGTCTTGACAGATCTCTTATTCTTTCTAGTCTAGTCTGATTTTGAACCAATCTTGTACTACTCTTGTTAAGTAGGTCATTGCAAAGTTCACCTTTACAGCATCTGTAGTGAGTTATGCAAGGTTTGCATGAAAATAGAGTTGGTATTGGAAGAAAAAACTATTTAACTTATCTGGGTTGGTATTGTAAAAAGTTTCCAGCATCCAGGATCTAGCCACTAGAAGTGTAGGATTTGTTGCTGGTATAAAATTGGCTGCCAGTTTCCCAAAAGCTTCAGCTGAAAATTCTATGGAATAAGAGAGAAAGATAGTTGTAGAGGAAGTAAAATATTTTCTGGAATTCTTTAAGAGAACAGAAAGATTAGCATTATCCTTATCAAGTATCTGGATCAACAAGGTAGTATGGCCAGGTTGGTGAATTGCTCACTTAGTTATTGAGATTGTAGAACTTTAATAGGAGAAGACTAGGATTTTATATTTTTGTAAAGAGTTAAAAGTATTTGTATGATAGTGGCTATGAAGTCTAATAATACTATTAGAGGCAAATCACACTTAATGTGTTATCCACAATGGTAGCATAGAAGACAGAATAGAAGGATGACTTAGTGAGCCAAGTTTAGAAAAGAAGCTAGAAGTAATACTGTATAGATAGGATAATCTTGGCTTTAATGAATAATGTTATGCCTAGCTTATGTATTGTGTGGTTATAACTTCAGATAATGGAAGCTCAGACAGGAGTATACAAGTGTGGTATAATTCAAGTTGATTATTAGATGTCATATGCCAAGTCCATTCATCCAGAAAATACATCTCTGCAGTACATTCCTTGCCAAAAATTAAAGTCTGCCTTCCATGGCAGCCATCTTTCTTGCAACATGCCTTAAGGCAGTACTACAACTATCTAGGTATTCTATCTTCCATAGCAGAGATACTTCTATTCAACTTGGTCTTCCATGATGGAGTTACTCTTGTTAGTGTCTCAATACTGAAACCTCTGCTTGGGGTAATAGGGGCTTTACCACTGAAACCCCAAGTATCTCCTATAATATCCATTTGTATATAAGACTAGTAGTTACACTGTAATTTGCTAGTCTGATAATTGACAAAGATAATTCTTATTGAACTCGATCTCTGGTATTCAACAGTGACATACCAAATCAGCACTCACTTCTATCTCAGACTTCTCCCTATCATCTGAAGTTGCAACCATGTGGTAGACAGATGGCACAGCATATAAGCTGAAGCCAAGGTCATTCCACAAGTCTACACAACTCCAAGTCTATCTTGCAGACTTTTACCTCCAGTGTGAACTGCACCTAACATTAGACTGGAAAATAGTATATAGTGTTATATGTCAAGTTTACCTATTTTAAATATACATTTCCATAGCAGTGTTGTCATTATAACATCTTTAAGACAAGTCTGTCTTCCATAATAGCTATTCTTCTTGCAACATGTCACTGTAGCAGTAATACAATAACTTGGATATCTAGTATTTCATGATAGAAATACTTCTATCAAACTCAGTCTTTTATAGCAGAGTTTTCTTATCTAACTCTTTTAGTGTTTTACCACTGAAACCTTATACATCTCCTATATATCTAACTTATATATAAGATTAGTAGTTACACTGTAACTTGCTAGTTTGATAATTAATAAAGATAACTTCTATTGAACTCAATCCCCAGTGTTTAATGATAATACACCAAATCAGTACTTACTTCCATTTTAGACTTTATCCACTCATCTGAAGTTATGACTATGTAGCAAACAGATGGTACAGCACATAAGCTGAAGCCAAGGTTATTCTGACAAGTTCACATCACCAAGCCTATTATATGGAGTTTCTACTCTCTGTATATCTCTGAGCCAACTCCATGGGCTTTTATCTCTTAGTGTGAACTATATCTGACACATAGTAACTATGTTCTTAAATATGGAAGTGACAATCTAATAATATTTTACTGCTGTATATACTCTGAGTGGCTGAGTATTATGAAGGTTGTCATTTAGACTCCATAGAATTGATGAGGAATGCAAAATTTTTAGTTCTCAGATTGATGATAATTTGAAATAGAGTGTTATCTGTATCAGAAGAGTATAGATATTGGAGGGCATGTGATAAGAATGCAAAATACTTTACCTAACTGAACCTTATCTAGAGATATAACAATGTACAAATAAAAGAAGACAACGAATAGAAAGTAGTATTCTTAACAAACAAGAGTTTATTTAAGCTAAAAGTGATATACTTTGGATTATGCAACTTGCAAAGAATATTTCAACAGATGATAAACAGCATATTTAGAAAGCACTTATATGAAGGAATATTAGCAAATTACATTGATGATTTTGTTATACTGGCAAAAACCAAAAAAGAGTTGGAAAAAAAAACTATATAATTTTTAAAGGTAATAGAGAAACACAATCTCTATTTCAAATGGTTAAGATAGTCAAGAAATGGAAAACTCCTACTAAGATAAAAAAAGTGAAAAGCTTCTTAGGATTTGCAAATTTTTATAAATACTTTATCAAGAATTTCAGTTATATGACAAAACCTCTTAATAAATTCAAAGAAAAGAAATAATGGAAATGGGAAGAAAAACATCAGAAGGCATTTAAAGAGTTGAAGGAAAAAATTACAAGTCAACTAGTACTCACTTTATCCAGAAGAGAAGGAAAATTCAGAGTAGAAACAGACTGTCGCAAACTTTATTCAGCTTGTATCTCCACAACCAGTGGACTGATTTTCACAAACTAAGTTGCACTAGAAAGTCCTGAATAAGGGCTATCTGCACATATACAAGATGTCAAGACTGAAGACAATAAACTCTAAATTATTTCTATTTTCTTTTCATTTCTTATTTTACTTTCAATTTATCTTCCTTTCTATTTTTAGAACTAGGATTAGGGTGACAAGATCATGTTGTCACACATCAGTCACAAAACACATAGAAAGACAGAAGGATCTAGAAGAATAACATCATATTACATATGTAATATATGTTGATCTTAAGGCAAATATATGGCAGTTTAGAGTAGGCTAGAAATAGTTAGCATGGACTATAAGGCTTTAGTATATAAGGTAGACTATCCTATACAGAGTTTTCTATTGAGTTTTCTTGTGTTAACCTGATATAAGGCTCATTCACTTGTCTAATACCAAGGACTTGAGTTTGTAATACAAGATGTACAAAAGCAACAATGAACAACTGAGATATCAGGCTATCAGCAACTGTAAAATCTTTGTTTGCTAATATCTTATAAATGGCTAGACAGATTCACATGATCAAACTTGCATTGGAAAGTGCTTATTGAACTGTTTCTAATAATATCTTATAGCAATAAGTATTAATAGAGATACAAGTATATCAATATAGTAACATAATTAGTTACCTTCTAAAATTAGCCTGATAGCTCCCATCAGGTATGAGTTTTGATTATGTGATGGCAACAGCTTGTGCATGGACCATTACTTTTTTGTTGATATTACCTATTATTATTATCTCCTTATACTGAACCTCTGAAATACTATTAAGTTCAAGCATTACAACCAGTAAGTAGCTCATTTGTGATACAGACATACTAGGACATGCTATTGGATAGGTTTGATCTTAGAAGCAAAAAGGAAAATGGAAACTAATTGTGCTTTTGCCAAGAACAATACAAGTAGCTGAAATAAATTATAAGATATATAATAAAGAACTATTGGCCATAGTAAAAGCTTTGACAAAATAAAAAAATACTTACTAGACACCACTAAAAAGTTCAAAGTATGAACTGACAATGAAAATCTTAATTACTTTAGGAAACTACATAAACTCAATAGATGACAAGCAAGATAGTATTTCAAGTGTTGTAGCAACTACTCGTCACTCAAGGACAAATGATCTCACAATGAGCAAAGCTCTCAGCAGGGCTATCAAGTTAAGAGTGGGGGAATTACAAGAGAACTTGACAAGAAGCCCTTGCTGCATTGCTCCTCTATATATACTACTATATCGTAGTCCATACTACAATAATATGTTTACCTCATATCCATTCACCATGCTTCTACCTCATGTCC
>JAJOHK020001961.1:0-10951 GCA_022457215.2 Leucocoprinus gongylophorus
TGTTATATCTTTTACTAATTATATGATCACAATTTTAAAGATTTAAAAAGATTAAAATAAACTTTATAGTTGATTATTAGGCTGGCTATTACAGAGTAACTATTAGTCTTATATATCTAGAATGTATTTAAAACATGATAAAACTTAAGTAAAGCTTACTAGTCTATTTATACTTCTAATTCTCTTTATATTATAACTTAAGCCTTAATATTAAAATAAAAGACATACTCTTATATTAAGTAATATAAGAAAACTAACCTATCTTAAAGTCTATATACTTTTTATAAGGCCAAAATACTATTATTATACTATATAATATTACCTACTTATTATATACTATATTTACTCATTTTAAAGACTATCTTTTATAAAAGTAGTATCTTATATAATTTCTAACAAAAGTTTATTTTTTATAATAGCTATATTTTCTGCAATATATCTCTATAGTAATAATATAATTAATTCTAAATCTTTTAAGTATTTAGTTTTTTATAGTAAAAATACTCCTATTGAACTCAGTTTTTTATAATAAAGTTTTCTTATTAACCTCTTTCAGTATCTCATTACTAAATAAATAGTATAATATATAAGCTAAAGCTAAAATTATTTTGGAAGATCTATATTACTATACATTTTGTATAGAGTTTTTATATCTAGTATATCTTCAAACCAATATTATAGACTTTAATCTTCTAGTATAAATTATATTTGATATTACTTACTTTAGAACTTTCTATGATTTTTTCTATATTACATAATTGTATAACATATGTAACTATCCTATAACAAATATTATATCTTCATCATGCTTTATAATATATATAACATAATATTATATTTCTTTACTTAAATTTAAAATAAAAATAATACTTTTAATATAAATCAACTTTTTCTATTTTACTTTAGATATTCTTATTGGAATTTTTAATAAATTTATAGATCTCTATTCAAATATTTGAAAACTATTTAGATTTAAAATAACTTACTTATAATTTCCATTCTTAGATAACTATTTTAGGTAAAATACTTAATATAAGCTAGTAGTTACATTATAAACTCTTATTTTATAAAATTAACATTATTTTTTGATATTGGCAACAATATACCTTATTATCTTCTAATAGACTATTATATACTATTTAATATTTATACTCTATCCTAATTATTTATCAATTCAAGAACTAAATTTTATATTTCTCACCAATTTTATAAAGTTGTAAATAACAACTTCTATAATACTTAACAATCTAAAATATATATAATAGTAAAATATTAATATTATTAGATTAATACTTTTACATTTAAGAATATTAGCTATTATATTATTATAAGATGCTTGAACACTAATAATTTTATTTTTCTTTTCTTTTATTTTATATTGATTTTCTTTTCTTTTTTTTTTCTTTTGAATGATGAAGAAGCATGTGACACTACAGTTACATAACAGGTCACATGATGTGATGTCATAAGCCTAGAACATAAAGAAAGAATCTAGAAAGATGACATCAGGGTATATGTATACAATATAATAGCCTTGAGTAAAAAATGAAATAGATACGAGGTTGTAACATAATATAAGGGCAGGTGTTTTATAGCTTTAATATTACTATCAAAGCTTATAAAGTTCCAAATTTTAGCCTAAAAATTGCTAACAAAGCCTATAGTATCTACTTTCTTAATCTAAGATCAAATACTACTGTTAAAGCTTATATGTTACAACTTAAAACTTTGAGTAAGATTAAAAAATAACTTTTATATAAAAGTACTCAATAAAGTTTTATGTATAAAATAGTCTATCTTATATACTTCAGACTATTGTTGTGACAACCACTTATTACAAGAACAAATGATTACACAAGTAATAAATCTCTTAAGATAGATATCAAGTGGGAAAATTACAAGAGAACTTGATAAGAAGTCTCTGCTTAATTAAAGTCCTATATATACAAAGTCCTCATGGTTTATACTACTAATAATTAACTCTGCCCTTATATCCATACTTCTTCCTTATATTTGTTTCAAGGTCACTATGTTGTATACATGTGCCCTAATGTCATCTTTTAGATCCTTCCACCACCTTTTAGGCCTATGATATCACATCATGTGACATATCATGTGACTACAGTGTCACATACCTCTTTATCATTCAAAAGAAAACAAAAAGAAAACAAAATTCTTATAAAGTCAGAAAATAAAAGAAAAAAGAAAATAAAAATTATTCATGTCCAAAGTATCTCATAACAACTGTGGTCTATGTATACACTATAACTAATCTACTTTAAAGTATATGTACTTTTCATAAGGCTAACATATTATTACTATACTATATAATATCATTTGTTTTAGAATTTTCTATATTTTTCTATATATTATTTCTTTAGAGTAGGCTAGATTAGTATAGCATGGACTATTAACTAAGCATATATAAGATAAATATATTGTAGTATAAAAACTATATAAAAAATAGCTGTTATAGAACACTTTGGACATAAACAATTTTATTTTATTTTTTCTAATTTTACTTTTTCTTTATTTTCTTTTTCTTTGGAGATGATGAAAAAAGTACATGACAAAAAAGTCACATGACAGGTCACATAATGTGATGTCATAGGCCTAGAATCTGGTGGAAAAATCTAGAAGGTGATATCAGAGCATATGGAGTATGCATGGTAGTCTTAAGTAAGAAGTGAGATGAGTATGAGGTTGAAGCATAGATTATAGGACAAGTTTAATTATTAGTAGTATGGACCATGAACCATTTGTATAAATAGAACCTTAATTAAGAAGAGGCTCCTTGTCAAGTTCTCTTGTGAATTCTCACATCATAGTCTACTTTAAGCTTTACTTGTTAGTGAAATTATTAGACAATTCAGTTTAGTGATTGCCACAACAGTAGCAATATTATAGACTTTTTTAAATAATCTTAACTTTAACTTATATATGTTTTAAGATTGTAACAAACAAAGTGTAAAACAACCAAACAAGTTGAGAACTGGAAAACATTTAAATAATTGTGTAACTGTGACTATGATCATTATATGTGTTATCACATTATTATTTTTGTCTAAGTCTAAAAAAAGACAATAATAACAAGTATTATAGTATTAAAGTTGGAAATGATAAACTTAGTTTGATTTTATTTTTCTTTATTTTTAATATTTCTTCTTAAATAAGCTAATTTGGAATATTAAAATATATTTTATAGTTATATAAAATGTTTATTATCTCAAAAGCTTTCTATAGTTTAGTATAAGATAAAACTATAGAAAATTTGGTTATCAACATATATTTTTTACTCAGATAAATAATAGTTGGTATATTTACTTATTAAACATAGTTTACACTTATTATTTCTAGGAATCTTACTTTGTTCTCTTAAATTCTTTTAAAAGTTGTAAAAGTTTGCAAAACCTTATAAACTCTATTAGTTATTTTAATAGAAAAACATTTGAGAAAAAGATATATTAAATTCTTTAAATTATTTCAAATAACATTATTATGAAAAAATAGTAAGAAATATATATAAGTACTGAAAAAGTATTTATTAAATTAAATTTATAATAAGAGTATAATAATATATAGATAAAGAAGAAAAATTAGTGAAAAGCTATGTTTATAATACTAAAAGAATCATTTGAACTAATAATAATATTCTTTAGTCTAACAAACTTATTTCAAATAATAATAAATAAGATTTTATGAAATTTAATCAATACTAAAAAAGTAATAAGATTTATTAATGATATAATTATAGAAATAAAGGAAGAAAAAAAATATGAGTTTATAAAAGAAATAGTAAAAAAATTAAAAGAAAATAACTTATATATTAAACCAAAAATATAAGTAAAGATAATACTAGACTAGTTAGTCTTTAAAGAGATTAAAAATATTCAGAAGTTTTTAAAACTTATTAATTACTACAAACAGTTTATAAAATATTTTGTAAAAATTTCTAAACTTTTATATAATTTAGTAAAAAAAAAATTGAATGGAAAAACAAAAAAATATATTTAAAGAATTAAAAAAAAACTAGTATTAGTTATACTAAATTTGATAAATAACAATAAAAGTTAATATATTAAATTATACAATAAAAAAAGTTTTGTCAATAGAATTAGTAATAATTTATATATTAGTAAACAATAAACTTGGTTTTATTTATTTTCTTTTTCTTTTTTTCTATTTTTATTTTATTTTCTAATTTAAACAAAGAGTGTGATGTAATAAATCATAAAGTATAATGAAAACATGTTACAAGTTATATAATAACATAACATAGAAAAGAGTATAAAACATTCTAAAATAAATAATATTATATAGTATAGTAATAGTATGTTAATCTTATGAGATATATATAGATTTTAAAATAGATTAGTTACAATACATATATAGATTACAGTTTGTAGTATATAAGATAAAATAATTTGTATTTAGAACTTTATCAAGTTCTCTTATATTACTTAATATAAAAGTATGCTTTTGTTTTAAACTTTAAATCTAAGTCATAACAGATAAACTATAAGAGTTTAGAATACTTTATGAAGACACAAAAGTTAAATTATAAATAGACAAAATGAACATTAATTTGTCTAAATTTGACTTTACTTTGAAATATATATTAGAAACAAAGATAGGAAAAGCAGATAAATTAAATAAAAGACTAAATTAGAAAGTTGGAATGAAGAATAATAAAGAATAAATATAAGACTTAATAAAAGTAATAGTAAAAAAATCAGAAATAAAACTAAAAAGAAAAAGAATAAAGAAGTAGTAAGAGTAGTAAAAAAGAAAAGATTTATGTTCTAAGATACAAAACATTAAGACTGAAAAATATGATAGAAGATAGCAAAGTAGACTTTATTATGAAATGACTGTTAGTAATAGAAATAAATACAATTCTAGTAGTCTGTGATAAACTATCAAAAATAATACATTTTATAGTAACTATAAAAGAAATATTGGTTAGAAAAGTCCCCTGTCCATGTATATTATGCTTACTTCAAACTTACTTGAGATTATGGGTTCAATTTCTTAATAGTCCTTTATATTAGGTAACTGTATAAAAAGATTAGGATATTGATACTTCATACATAATTCCTTCTGTAAATACAGACTACCATTGCATCTTATGTAATAAATTGTTGACTTAAAAAAAAATATTGGTAAAAGAATTAGTAAGATTATTTAGAAATAATATATAGAAGTTATATAGGTTGTTAAAAAGTATAATATCAGATAAAGAACTATATTTTGTTGTAATATTGACAAAGGAGTTAAATAAAATATTTATTATAATTGAAGACTCAAAGTATTATGTTAACAAAAGAACTTTGTATTAGAATTAATATAAGAAAACTTAATAAAGCTCTAAATACAAAGCATGCTACAATCTTATATCCACCTTATTCTTTACTTAAGATTATTATGTTGTATATATATACCCTGACGTCATTTTTCTAGATCCTTCCATCACATTCTAGGCCTATGACATCATATCATGTGATCTGTTATGTGACTGCAATATTATATGTCTCTTTATCATCCAAAAAAATAAAAAAGTAAAAATAACATCAATATAATAAAATCAGAAAAATAAAAGAAAATAAAATAAAAATTGTTAATGTTCAAAGTGTTCTATAATATCTATTATTTTTAACTTTAATAATATTAGAGATTAAAACAAAATGATTTACAATATTCTACCTACAAATAAATAGACAAATAAAATATATAAACCAAAAGTTAAAATAGTACTTGAAATTTTTTATAGATTACAAATAAAGAAATTAGTTAAAATAGTTGGCTATAACAAAGTTTGTAGTGAACAACAAAGTTGATATGATAATTAAAATGTCTCTATTTATAATAAATTATAGATAGAAGTTATAAATAAAAATGAATATAAAAAGAAAAGTAAAAGTAAAAAAAAGAATAATGTTTGTAGAAATAATAAGAGAGATATAGAAAAAGATAAAAATAGTATTTATATACTATCAAAGAAGTAGTATTAGCTAATATAGTTAAGCTAAAACTACTAGTCTCAATAAAAATTTATTCTATAGTAGATATTAATCAAATATTAAGATATAAGAAATTAATAGAAAAACAGAAGATAGAAAAATGGTTATTGAGTAATAAAATATAAAAATATAATCTGTAAAACAGAACTAATTTATAATAAAAGAAAAATCTCTTAGAGTAAGTTTATAACAAATATATTAAAATCTTTTACTATTGTTAAAGTTCAAACTGTTTAAACATAGTAAAGTTTGCTTACTATAACTCTAATCTAATCTCTATTTTTATTTAGTTATTAATCAATTTAATTAAACATATACATTATAATTTAAAACTTAGCTTAAATTACAACTTAGATAAAAACTAAGTAAAAGAAAAGAGAATAATTAAATGATAAAGTATAAGAATACAGAATTATATTTATAACTATATATATTTAATAACTATAAGAAAATAAAAAAACATTCTTAAAAAGAAAAATAAAAAAAGTATAAAAAGAATGTAAAAAGACCTTTATTATTATATAAAATACTAACTAATACTATATTAAAAAAATACAAAATATAGTAATTGTAACATATAAATAAAACAAACTCTAACACATATATGAAACATTTATAAAATATAAAATAAAATTATTTATAACAATATAGTAACTTATAGAGTTAAATAGAGATATTAATCTTTTTAAAGTGAAAAGTTTTCTAGTAGTCTTATACTATCTCCACTTAAGTCTCTAATATTAAAGTTATAAATAATAAACTTAAGTTTTTTTTTCTTTCTTTTTTATTACTTTTTAGTTTTATTTTCTTATTTTGAACTTAGGTAAAGAGTGTGATGTGACATCATATGTGGCAGTCACATATTTTACAGGTCACAGATTACACAATAACATAATATAAATAAAATTGTTAAAGATTTTAATAGAAAACATATAAACTTTAGAATAAATTAGTTATAATATATATATAGATTATTGTAAGCTTGCTACTTACTTAAGTTCTCATAATTAGCATAAATACTACCAGTTAGCTGAAAAGTATAAGCTTTCAGTTAAATTACTTGATTCAGTATTAGTAGTTTAGCTATATTATAATTTATAGTATATAAGATAGACTAGCTTGTAATAAGAACTCAATCAAGTTTTCTTATGTTACTCAATACAAGAGTATATCTTTCATCTTAACTTAAGACTTAAGTCATAACATTTAAATATTTGAAATTGCAATCAGTAATGAGTAGTAATATAGTATATAAGCTAAAGCTAAGATTATTTACAAAGTGTTACAAACTTAAGTCCTTAAGGTTGAACAAGTGGATGAACTTTATATTGAATTAACACAAGAGAACTCAATAAAGAACTCTGTATAGGAATGTCTATCTTATATACTAAATGATGATGGTCCATGTTACTACTTCTCTAGCCTACCCTAAAGACCATATATAAGACATGTTGGTTATGATGTTATTCTTCCAAAATCTTCTATATTCTTCTTTATGATCTTATGACTTGTAACTATTACTATGTCATTTGAGGTGACTGATGTATGACATTATGATCATAATGTCACTCATACCCTAATCCTAAGTTCCCAAAATAGAAAATAAAGGAAAAGAAAATAAAAATGAGAAAAGAAAAATAAAATATTTAGAGTCTACCATCTTAAACTCTGATACAAAGTCTGCATTCTATATATAATAGATAATTTTTATACTTAATTTATAACTCTATATTAGAATAACTGAAATAGAAGCATGGAGTTTGTATTTTAAGTTTTAGAAGAAATACAAGTTATATTGTCTAAATAGGATATATATAACATTTATTTTTAGAAAAAACCTAAGAGAATAAAATAAGGTCTTCTAAAAGTAGTAACTATTCTAAATACTCTAAAATACATTTCAATCTGGTAAAATAATGCTAATATAACCTAGAAATGATTTTGCACAGATAGTCAGAAACTCTAATGAAAATATCTAGAATATTAGCCAGAAATAGCAGAAGCTTATTGGATAATAGTAAAAGGTATAGAATAATAGTCACTTAGACAACAATACTTGATGGAGTTTAGAAACAGGAATAGTAAAGTTGATAGTCTAAGTAGGATAAAAAAATTTAAAAGTTTAGTAATAGATATTGATAGTATTTGAGTCTTAAAATTTCACAAAGTACCAAATCTCCTTATACTCTATATCTTTTTTCATTTAAGTATTACATTAATATAACCTGTCATAGTCTTTTTTTTTAATAGAAAATTTATTATATAGGATATAGTAGTAAACTATGATATCTATAACATAACTACTTAAATAACAAGAGAAGAAAGAAAGAAATAATAAGGAAAGAAAAAAGAAAAACTGTAGGTGGCAATATTTTATACTAAGTAAGAAAAAATAATAGTAAAACTGCTATTAAGTAATGTGATTTCAATACTTTCTATACTACCTACAATTATGCAAGATATGATTTCTTGATTTTATTAGATATTCTCTATACAGATAAGTGAAAGATTCCTTAGGAAAGAACATTCTCTAATTGGAATGTGATTTGTAATAGCTCTGATAGCATATATATATAACATGTTAGAGTGACCAAAGTATTCGAGCTAAGTACCAACCTTCAAGTATATGGACTTAATAAATAAGTTATTATTATTGTTTGAATCTAAGAATTTTGTTCTCTTATAATCTGATGCTTGAAAAATCATTTGCTACTTTTTCAAAATTGTGTCACATTCTTCTTTTTTTGCTCAACTTCCATGAAGATTTGCATGGGAAATTAGATTTTATCTTAAGCTATTTAGTCTCTATATTAACTACTAAGTACGAAGACTATTTGTCACTGTTAGAATAATCCCAGAATAAAATTGAGTTATTATAGTTCTTGTTAAAGAAGGCTCTAAAGTCTTGTAATCTAGTAATGGAATGTAGTTGAAAAGAATAAGCAGACAAAATTTAATTAGTTCCACATCTTATAAAGAAAAGTTCCACTTTGGTAGAGATAACATTCATTATATGATAAATTGTTTTGACAATAATGTTCTGACTATTATGTATATACAAAATTGAAGTTACAATATTATTTTTTGATACTAGCATTAGAGATAACTAAGATGGTATTTGAATCTGGAATAGATTTATTAAATATTTTATTGAGTTTCTTTTAATAAAAAGTCTTGGCTTCTATATCTTTGTGGCTTACTGTATGAAAAAGAAAAAGATCAGAGAATGTATTTACTAAGTAAAAACCTAAAAAATGTTCTTTGTAAAGTCTGTTAAATAAAGAAAAAACTTTATTTAAAAAATTGTTAGAGTCTATTATATAACTCTTGATTTTTAAGTATTACTTCTATGTGAGATGAAATTTAGTCTTTTTCAAATGATATTTAAGGTAAAGGTGAATAAGAATTAGACCTGCTAAAGCCTCAACTTCCTATAATAGTAAAATACAAAAAACACTAGTAATTTATAGTGTAGCTTTGTATTGTATTTTCTTTAATTCTTTAAGAGGATGAAATAAAGACACTTTCTTATAGTAGTACCATAACTAGAAGTCATAAAGTATAATAGATATAATGTATATTCTATAAAGTAATTGTTTATATAAAAACAATAAACTTTTGGTAAAGTTTTCTAACATCTTTATGTCCTTAATTATAAATAGGGTTTTATTAGCATAGAAATGAATGTGTTGATAGAAAGATAATTTCTTGTTGAAAATAAAACCTAAGTATCTCCAATTGTCTTTAGATTGTAGAAAATAACCTCTTAAAAGTCTAAGATTCAAAGAAGAGATTTGTAATTCTTCATTATCTTAGAAAAGTAGAATACTTTAGATATGTTATATTTAATTATAAGACCAAATTGTTTGAAAAGAGAAGAAATAATATTATAACTACAAAATAGATTTGTATTTGATTTTTTCCCTAAGAAATAAAGAGACTATTATTAATAAAAAAAAGAGTAGAAATAAATATGGAAAATAAAAGACTATTAGCTCTTTTCTCAAAAATATAAAAAATAGAAGTGATATAAAATACTGATAAAATAAGAAAAAGAGCTGAATCTTGACCTATACTTATATTTGCCCTAAAAAAGAAAGTGGAAATTTTTAGATCAAAACTAGCTTTGTCCAATATCAACAGAAGAAGTTAGTAATTAAGTGATAGAAAGAACTAAGTTATATTAAAAGCTAGCACACTTGTTTGTAAACCTTTTATCTATCCAATATATATAAGATATATAAGATATAATCCAGTATTAAGAGTAGATTGTTGTTTAATACCTTCTAATTGATTTGGATAAACAAAATTTGAAACAATAGAGTAAATTTAAAGTCTTTTGCTCATAGCTTTCTCTATAAGTTTTCCTAGTATGTTAAGGAGGATAATAAGATAGAACATTTTAGAAGAGTCATATACTAGCTTATTCAGTTTGGAGATAATGATTAATATTGATTTCTTGAAGTGTAATGGCCAATGGCCAAGATTGATACATAAATTGGCTATATTAGCAAAATTTATGATATATTTATTGTTAGTTATCAAGATCTTGAGATAATTTCAGAAGATATGATTAGGTTTTGAAGTAAATAAACTACTGTATTTTTTAATAGTGTTAGTAATCTCAGCTTTGAAAAAGAATAGCTACTTAGATTAAGATCAAGAAATGATTTTGTCAAGTAACTGAAAGTTAATGTATTGATCTTGAGCTGAATTGAATATCTGATATAAGGCTTGCTAGAGATTATTTAGTTTGATGCACAAATGCCTATTGAATTTAATGACTTCTATAGCTAATAGCTTGCATTTTTTTACCCAGTTTATCAAGTTTCAAGATCTCTTATTTTTTGATGCAATTTCTTGAATAAGGTCTGAGATGAAATTATTCTCCTCTTCACTATTTCTAATAATAGTTTGACACTTATCTTGAA
>JAJOHK020001962.1:0-10944 GCA_022457215.2 Leucocoprinus gongylophorus
ATGAAAAGTAAATAATCAAGTGTGTTGTAACAACTAACACCATAATAGTGAGGTATATACAAATTTATATAAGACTAGTATGTCTCTGTTATTTTCATATTGGAATTTACAAGAGGAACTTGATAGAAAACTTTCTATTACAATATATACTATACTATAATCACAAGGTAGATATATAGTACCCATATTTTCTAACATCATTATACTAGACTTTTCTATTCCCTTTTAGATCTATGATGTTACATCATGTGACATAGTCATATATATCAATTATGTGATCTTCTATTGATAAATAAAAAAGAACTAAAACTAAAAGAATATAAAATAAAAGAATATAAAATCTGTAGAAAGTATTAAAAGAAAATAGAGCTTAGAGATATATCATAACAGAGTGTTAGGTTCAGCAATAATTCCATAGAAATCAAAATATCTCTAAGAAAGTTTCTTAGAGACTGTATAATTCTGAAAAATTGAGCTTTTATAAAAATCTTATTATTTACTTTGAAAACAGAAGCTAAAGACTACTGTATATTGATATCTTAAGAATGCCAAATCCGAGGTCTTAGTTAACTTCATTTGTTCAGACATGACTTGTGTCATGGTTATCACTAACAAAGTTATGGCTTAATTTGATCTTTATATTATCAAAAACTATATCAAGAAAGTTGACAACATCGACATTATCAATGTTAAAGCTTCCCAATTATCTCAATCTAAATCCTACTTGAAAATTATAGGCATCTCCTATTATTCCCATAACTCATCCAATGAATATCTTATTCCTAATGATATAGAAGGTATTATTAAACAAAATCAAATCTTCAACAATATTGTTCTTACATCAAAACCACGAGTCATCAAAGTTTTACCCAAGTCTAATATGTCGATTATTTGGATTGTCATTTGGGATACTCAGAGCAGTAGTAAGACTAAAAGTCTTATTAATAGGTGCTTTAATGTAAGAAGATTTATCACAACTATTTGAGGAGCCAATATGAATCTAGGTGTCCCCCAATGCAAGAATTGTTGGCAATGGGGACATGCTACCATGTCATGCTGTATCCAGGGCTCTAGGTATGTCAAGTGCAATGACTCTCATAAGACTGAAAACCATTGTCAATATGAATAGTGTTGCAAGGCAAATGAGAAGACTAATCCCTCTCACCTCAAAATAAAATCAGACACTCTGTGCTTATATTCTTTCAAATGCTCCAATTATTGCAGAGATTACCAAGCAGACTCAAACTTATGTTCATTCTGGAAGCATAGGTTCCATCATGAATGGCATATCAAGAAATACACTGAGATCTGTGAAAACAGATCCAACTCAACCTGTTCAATTGTGAACAACACTACTCTATGAATTGTGATGTTCTGAAATTTTTCTCTCAAAATGTTAGGAAAAACAGATTAATTGTTGATACAATTCTAGAGACTCAACATCAATTCAATATCATATTTATTCAAGAACCCCTATAGTCAATCATTTGCTCTATCCCTAGCTCCAATAATTGCGAAGGAGAACCTCTTGTTGGTGTTCCTCACCATCCCAACTGGTATACCTTTGCCAGACATCCTACAAATCAGCCCAACTCTCCAAGAGTTGTTAATATTCATGTTTTATGTCTTTGTTTTTCTCTACAAAATAATATTTTAAACCACAGAGATATTTTCTGTATTTTATTTTCAAACAAAGGCTCTATTGATTTTATGCTTAATGTCTATTCTGACTCTTCTCAGTCAGCCTTAAAGTATCTAAAGGATACTGAGTCCAGCATTCACAATGTCATCATCATGATAGGTGATTTTAATATTAGAGACTGTAGATAAGATCCTTATTATCTATTTCATTCCATTCATAGCAATTCTCTTTTTGACATTGCAGACTCCTTTTCTTTAAACATTTCTAATCCTATTAAAAATGTTCCTACTAGATTTTCTGATAATGACCACAATACTAACTCTGTTTTAGATTTAGTATTTCTTTGCCTATCTTTCCCAGAATTCAACTAGCATTGTATTTATCCAGAGTAGAGACTTTCATCAGATCATGCTCCTATTACTATTGATATATCCATTTGGGAAGAAAGAATATTACATTCACAATGTTTGCTAGCAAAAGGAAGTGATGAAGAAATACAATTCATCAAAAACATCATCCAGATCATCAAAAATGCAAATATATCCTCTTTTCAAAATGCTGAAAACCTCAAAGAGATAGTTCAACTACTTGCATCCAAAATTGAGGAATCTTGGCAAAGAAATTTGAAACTGGTAAAAATCACAAGACATTTCAAAGCTTGGTGGAATGACAAATGTCAACTATCTCTGGACAAATATTGATTATCTTGAAGTCTTGAAAACTGGCACAGCTTCAAAAGCACTGTCAAGAAAACAAAGTGATTTTTCTTTGATGACAAAATTGAAGAAATTGCAAACAAAAAGTGCAGCCCATGGAAACTTATAAACTGGGTCAAGAAATGAAAGCTCCTTGTAATTGAAGCTATCCAATATGAAGGACATATGTGTATTGAGCTAGAAGATCTTTGAATTGCTTTACACAATTCCTTTAATTCTGCTCAGACACAAGAAATTGATATTCATATTCTAGACAATATTCCTAACAAGTCAATGAAAGAGTGGAATTTATTTTCCAAGCAAGAATTAATTGATGCAATTGAAAAATACAATAATTTATCTGTCCTGACAAACTAACCTGGAGCCATATCAAGATCATTATTAGAGACGAAGATTGTTTATCTAAACTAATAGACATCACTAATGCTTGTATAGATTTGGGATATTGGCCATTTTATTTCAAATTGTTAATAATGGTCATAATTCTCAAACCTAACAAGATTGTATATGATTTACCCAAATTGTATCAACCAATTGTTCTTTTGAACACGATTGGAAAACTTTTTGAAAAAATGATTGGAGACTGTCTTCAATTCCACACTATCTCCAACAATTTCATTTATTGAAGCCAGTTAGGAGATCTTAAACAGAGGTCTACCACAGATGCTGATGTTGTTCTCACTCATATCATTTACTCAGGATGGGTTAAAAATCTCATTACAAGCACTTTAACATTTGACATTGCTTAATTTTTCCCTTTCTTGAATCATCAGCTCCTTCCTCTTATCCTCAACAAAGTAGGCTTAAACTGAAGAGTATCTATATTTGTTGTAGCAACCACTCGCCGGAGTGGCACTTGTGATATGCTGACTTCAGCAAAGCTCTCAGTAGGCTATCTAGTAGTGGAGATTACAAAAGAACTTGACAAGGAACCTTTATTGCATTGCTACCCTATTTATATAAGTTACAGATGGTCCATGCTACAACAATGTGTCTACCTCATGTCTACTCCGCAGTGACTGTGCAAGACTGTGCATCCTGCCCTAACGTTCATATGTCCTATATGTGGTAGCAATGTGGTGTACATGCTCCCTGATGTCATCGTCTAGACTCTTCTAGCCTCGTAGACCCTTCTAGACCGCTCTAGGCTTATAATATCATCTCACATGACTTTCAGGTCATGTGCCCTTTTCCTGTTGTAGACTAATAATAATACTACTGTTCCATTTCTGTCCACTAACCCTAACCCTAAAGTCTATTCACACACTTGTCTTATAACAATATTCTTCAAGAATTATCTAGTAGGGAGAAAAACCAAGTATATATGGAATAATTTTATTTCCCCTTCATTTGACATTAACATTGGTGTTGGACAAGGCTCTGCTTTATTGCTTATTCTTTTAGCTCTTTATCTTTCTCTTGTTTTTTATTCTTTAGAAAAATGTCTAAAAATTCTAAAAATTCCTATTTCTACAATTTATTTTGTAGATGATGGCTTGTTTGTTTCTCAAAGCAAATCCATTTTGCATTCAAACACAAATATTTTTTATAGTTATAATGTCATTTCATCTATCCTTTCAAAATATGGTCTCATTATTGAACATGGAAAAACTAATATTTCTCACTTCACTAGATCTCATGGAACTTATAATCCCTCTCCTCTTGATCTAACTCCATTGGCAGCCCCTTGCTTCTCCCCAAGGAAACCTGGAGATATTTGGGCTTTATCTTCAACTGCAAACTCACATTTAAAAGTCACCTAGACTTCTACTCCAACAAAGTGATTTCTACCATCAAATATATGAAGTTGCTTGAAAATTCAACTAGAGGCATCAATCCTCTTCAAAATAAAAGACTTTATAGATGTTGCGCCCTTCCCATCATATTATACAGATTTCAGCTGTAATATTACAACAAAGCACCTATGCACTATCATCTTAATATCTTGAGAAAGATGCAATGAAGAGCTACTCTATGGATTACTGGAGCCTTTTGAATGTCTCCTTCTCTGGGTGTTGAAGCTATAGCTGGACTTGTCCCCATCTATCTTCATCTGAAGAAATTATATGGAAGATTCTTACTATGACAATCTTCACTTCCATCCAATCATATCATCCACAGCATTCTCAGTTCTGACAGGTCGCAAGAATACAAAAGTCATAACACATCCATTAATCATCTTATGGCTAAACAGAGAAGTTGGCTTAAATCATCTCTATTATCGATGTGGATGATAATATAACAAAATTTCCTGTAATTATCTTAAGCTTAAGCTCAGGTTGCAACTAAGGCAAAGACTTGAGAAAGTGTAAGGGAATTGTATAAGTGGTAAAGTGTAGGGATATAGGATAGTATCTATACTATATATACTAAGAGTACATGAGGAAACTGCAAGTAGTCCATGAAGTAAAGAAGTCATATAACATGAGGCAGCAAGGAGGAAGAAATGAGATTGTGGCACCTACTGCATGAGGTGCTGACTGAAACTACTTTGGTGTAGCCGATTGTTGTTGTCATACTCTTTGCCTATGTCTATGCTGTCTCCTGGAGATACCGATTGTAACATTTCCCCTTCCTTTTCTTTTTTCAACAAGGAATTCAATCCTGAAAATCGTATTGTTGACATTTTTCCAGACCATTTTTATTTTTACCCTTGTTCTTCAAACATCGAAAAGCATATAAAAAACTTAGAAGAAATTATACTTAGAGCATCTTCTGATCCCTTCTCATCCATAGTCATGTCAGATGTGAGTATCAAGAACCAAGTCACTACTTCCATTTCACACATTCATTTCTTTAACAAACTTATCATCAATACTTTACACAGTGCTATCAATATTATCACAGCTGAAGCTGAGCTTTTTGCCATTTATTGTGGTATAAACAAAGTGGTCACTAACCATAACATCAAACATATCATAGTCATCACCGACTCTCTTCATATCACAAGAAGAATCTTTGACTCTTTGACTCATCTATATTAAATCCACTATACAGCTATTTCATCAGAACTTAGAAAATTCTTTTCCAAAGATTCTCAGAACCATATTGAATTTTGGGATTACCCTAGTAAACAACAATAGGCACTTTATCAGATAGTTGATAAAGAAACCAAAAACATGGTTTCTATCCCAATGTTTCCATGCAAATCTTCCTGGGATTTCTGTAGAAAATCTGAGTGCAATTCTATTCTGTCTCAGTGAAAGATGACTTTTCAAGCATCCAATTCTAAAGAGAGAAACTTCCTTGATCTGTTAAGTGACAACTTACTCCCCATTAAACCTTTGTATTCCAAAGGCAGCCCATAGCTTTTGCAGTTTAGTCATTTGAATTTGCTTTGCACTCAAGTATCAAGAGCTATTACCAATCATGCACCAATAGAAGAATATCAATTGAGATTCTTCCCTTTGGAGACTTTTAGCTGTCCATGTGGTTTATACCCCATTGAATCAAGATAACACATTCTTTATGAATGTCAAAGGTTCAACAAGTATTGGAATCCAAGAAGGGATACTCTATCTCATTTTTCACTTTTTCTACAATTCAATCCAAGTGCTTTTGCATTCACTTAATCACTTATATCCTGTGTTACTAATTGTAGCTCATTATCGATTCTGTCTTATTTTTTTTTCTTTTTTTTTCTTTTCTTATTTTTTTTTCATGATGCTTCTATCTGAATGTACACAGTTATGAAGTAGCTACTATGGTCTACCTTTGCATTCTGTGTAATAAATTGCTGATATAAAAAAAAAAAAGACTACTGTATATTAGCAAACTTTGAGTACTACTTTTGGGCCATAGAAATCTCAGACTTGAGGATACTTTGTAAATTATTGAAGCTGGTGGCAAAATTATAAGCTTGGAAGAAAACAATATTACAGTCATAGTGTATTAAAATACTAGTATAATAACTCTTATTAGCAAAGAAAGAAGAGACATTAGTAATAGTACTAAGAGTATTGCTATAAGAAACTTCTATAAAGTATAAGAGTTTAAACTAGTTATCTTGTGGATAGTTACAATATACATGGAGATATTGCTTTAGAGTTTGGTTCATATGTTCTATTTGTTTATTATCTTTGAGATAGTAATATGAAGTAAAGTGGAAATGTATATTTAGAGTTATGGATAGTAAACTTTATTTTATTTTCATTTTAATTTTCATTTTTATTAAAGTTAAGACATAATAGTCATATATCATATGATACAAAAAAAAGATATAGAAGGTTCTAAAACAAATAATATTATACAATATAGTAATAGCATATTGATCTTATGGTAAGTACATGTATTTTAGAATAGGTATTATAAGATGCTTGAACTTGAAATAACTAAAGAAGCACAAGGACAACATTTGTCCAAGCTTAAAGATTGTATTAAGAGAAAGAATCAAGTAATAGAACTTAAGGAATTTTTCTAGGATTTTTTTAAATTTTTCATTTTATTTTTATTTCTCAGTATTTTACTCTTTATTTATTTGATAATCAAAAGGCATGTGATTAGATTACATAATCCATCATATGACAATTATATTATAAGTCTAGAATATTAGAGAAGAAACTAAAAGATGTGATGTCAAAGTATATATTTATAGCATGTTGTTCTCATAGAGTACTTATAGCTGATATATAGACTTTAAAGTAGGGTTATTTAATATTAGCATGAACTACTTATATATTGTATAAATAGTATAGAAATACAGCAAGGACTTCTTATTGAGTTTTTTTGTGATTTCTATAAGATATTTGCCCTAAGAGATTTACTTGTAGTGTTGCTATTAATCTTTGTGATTGGTGGTTTGTCAGAGTTACAAAGCTTGAACTTAAGTTTTTTCTAATATCTTTTACTTTACTTTATTTTACTTTTCTCTTCTCTTATCTTCTGAACTTAGGGTTAGGATTTAGTGTGACATTACTGACATACTGATATATGTCATATGTTATGGTCACAAGTCATATGATGGCAATGGAAGAATATAGAAGATTCTGAAAAGATAATATTATACAGCAGATTTAATATATGTTGGTTTTGAGGTAAATACATGGTTATTTAGAGTAGGCTAAAGTAGTAGAGCATAGACTATGATGTTATAACTCAAAAGAGTGAACAGACTTCTAGAGTTAGGGTTAGGACATAGTAGTAATTATTAGTCTATAGCTAGAGAAAGATATGGGTACATGACTGGGAAGTCACATGACATTATGATAGGCCTGGAGTAGTCTAGAGTAGTCTGGAAGAACTTAGGGTCTAGAAGAATCGGGAAGAGTCTAGAGTAGGAGTTAGGGTTAGGAGTGATGTCAAGGGACAACGGTTCCTCATGGTGTACACATGTGCAGTGGAGATTAAAGAGTATAACATCAAGACACATGTATATGGCATGGTGGCCTTATAGTGGATAAATAATAGGATATGAGGTAGAAGCATGGACTTTAGGACAGAAGAAGTGTAGTTATAGCATGGACCAATGTTACAACTATATAAGTAGAGATAGATCCTGTAAAGAGTTCTCCATCGAGTTCTCTTATGTAAACCCTATACAAGGTTCTTCTCCCAAACCAACACTAAGGTTTCTGAGTTGTAACACATGAGCTTTTAGTATATAAGATAGACAATCCTATACAGAGTTCCTTATTGAGTTCTCTTGTGTTAACCCTAATACAAGGTTCTATTTATTGATCAGCTCTAAGATCTTTAAGTCATAATATTAGAACTCAATTCCTTTTCTTGAGACTGTTCAACACAGGACCCTCTCACACTTTTATTCTCTTATTATCCTTGACTAAAGGACAACATTGTCCTTTAGTCAAGTAGAATTGCTAGGCTTTAGGCATAAGAGGAATACTAGTTAGGCAGAGAAAACCTAGCTGTTTGATTGTATCAAAGCTTACTAGTACCTTTTAGATGTATCATATTTTATAGATATACTACATACTCTTTTCAAATATTAGCTCTGTGCTATAGACCCACTTGTGGCCTATCTATATAAGAGAACAGTAGGTATTCTTAAGGTCTTGTTTAGAGTAGAATGACCTTAGCTCAAAATAGTTTACATCTTCTTTAAGGCAGTAGTCAGTAGTAGAAGTAGTTAGTAGACAGTATAAGGTAGAATAAGAAGAGAGCCCACTAATACTTACAGAGATTGCTTCAAGCTCTAAGTATAAGTCAGAGAGCAAGGCTAGCACAAGTATCTCTCTATTGCCTTTATACATGTCATCCCCTCTACCACCACCACTACTTGTTATGAACTTAAGATCTTAGAGTTGGTCAAAAGAAAGAACCTTGTATAGGGTTTACACAAGAGAACTCAATAGAGAGCTCTGTACAGGATTGTCTATCTTATATACCAAAACCTCATGGTCTGTGCTAACTACTTTTGGCCTACCCTAAACAGCCATGTGTTTGCCTTAAGATTAACATGTATTTTACATATATTATGATATTACTCTTTCTAAACCTTCTACATCTTTCCATGAGTTATGTGACTTGTGATTGTCACTGTGACCATGTCATGTGATGTGACTGTCACTCTAACCCTCTCCTAAGTTCTAAGAATAGAAAAAAAGGAAATATAACTCAAAAGGAGAATAAAAATGGAAAAGAAAAGGAGAAGAAAAGGAGAATAAATGAAGTCCACCACTTTTAACTTTGACACCACTATCATCATTACCCTCACCCATTTTGTCTGCCTCTCATTACAATATGAGCCAATGTAGCCAAATCAACTATAAGCTTCTAGCTCAACAACAGTAGGAATAACTTGCAGCACTGCAGACTTAAGTACAAGTACTATTAGCAGCACAAGGAGGAGTAGGAGCAGCAGTAGCAACAAGCACAGAAGTGGCTAGGCCACAGGTGTTTGATGGGGCCTCATCAAGAGTCTTAGATTTTGTAATAGTATGCAGGTTATATATAAGAATAAAGATGAGGGGAGTAACAGTACAGGAGCAGATTCAGTGGGTGTTATCCTATGTGCAGGAAGGTTCAGCAGATATATAAAAAGAGAATATATTGGAGGACTTAAAAGAGAGGTTGTTAAAATATGAGATAGCAAGAGAATTTTTGGCAGATATTAAGAAAGAGTTTGTGGGAGGAGATAAATAAATGATAAAAGTAGTAGAGTTGAGGATGTTAAAGCAAGGAAGCAAGACAATGGAGGAATTTGTTCAGAAGTTTAGAAGAGCAGCTAGAGAAAGTAGATATGAAGGACTATTATAACTCAAAGATCTTAGAGTTGATTAATGAATAGAACCTTGTATTAGGGTTAACACAAGAGAACTCAATAGGGAACTCTGTACAGGATTGTCTATCTTATATACTAAAAGCTCATGGTCTGTGCTCTACTACTTTAGCCTACCCTAAATAACCATATATTTGTCTTAAGGCCAACATATGTTATCTATATTATATGATATCATCTTTCCAGAACCTTCTATATCTTTTCTTTGCTACTACATGACTTGTGACCATTATGTCACACTAAACCCTAGCACCAGTTCACAGAGTAGAAACTAAAAAAAAAGAAAAAAAAAAGAAGAAGAAGAAAATAAAATTAAAAGGAACTCTAAACTTTGTAAGTTTGACATTACCCCCCCCTTTAAGGTTCCTACTCCTGAAAAAACTATTAGTTTCCCTTGCTGTCTTATCTTTCCCCTTCTATTTTGCCCAATTTCTTTTTAGCTTCCTTAAATATTCTTCTTCAAACTTTCCATTGTCCTATCCATATAATATTTTTGCTATATACTTCTCTGGTAACTCTCTTCTCCTAAAGTCCTTTTCTTTTGCTATCTCCAATTTTTCCTGTCTTCTGACTTCCACATTCATCCTTCCTTCAAATTCTGCTGCTACTTCCTTTGTATTTTCTAAATTCTCTTCCTTCTTCCAACTATCATGTTCTGCTGTAAATTTCTTCCACTCGACCAAGTATTTTACTACTCCTCTCACTTTTCTTTTATTTAATATCCTCTCCACTCCTTCCACTTCTACCAGATTTACTTCTTTCCTTTTCTGCCTTTCTACTTGGTCTTTGTGTCATACTATATGATTAACATTTACTACCAGATGAATTCTTATTGAATTAGGCAGTCATAATTTGACCACATTGATTGATACTACCTTGTCAATGATATATAGTCCAATATAACAATTCACAATCTTCTGTACCAGTCTTTCTTTAAATACCAGATCCTTTGTACTCAACATGACCCTATCTCCCACCTTCCATACTTCTGTTTTCTTTCTTCCTTTATCTACTTGCTGCTTCATTTCTTCCTGTATTCTTTTCAATGCTACTCCTGCTTCTTTCTATATCTTTTTCATTCTTTCTACAAATTCCATTGCTTTCTCCATCTTCTCTTTTTGCCTAATATCTATTCCCATTCTCAATTCTCTCCTGTAGTTTACTATAAACAGAGACACTTTAGTTGTGGAATGTATCTTGTTGTTAATTATAAACTCTACTGATGCCAACTATTCTGGCCAATCCTTTTGTCAATGATCTACAAAGAACCTCAGATACTGTTCTAGTTCTTAATTCATTCTCTCTGTTTGGCTATCTGTTTGTAGGTGGAATGATGTTAACAGCTTTGT
>JAJOHK020001963.1:0-10943 GCA_022457215.2 Leucocoprinus gongylophorus
GGTTGAGGATGAAAAAGAGTAAGTAAGAGAGGACTAGGTGTTAAGCAGTCTCAGATATGGGAATCAAGTTCTAATGTTATGAACTTATTCCTTAGGGTTGGAAATAAGAACAACTCTTGTATTAGAGAAATATAAGAGAACTTGATAGAGAATTCTTCTACAAACTAGTCTACCTTATATAGTCCTACAGATGGTCTATGCTAACTACTGTGCACCCTACCCTAAATGACCATGTGTAGTTCATGTTGTATAATATCACTTGTTCTAGAACCTTCTACTAAGTTCTCCTATGTCTTGTGATCTGTTTTGTGACTATGCCATCAGATTGTGACTGATATGACAGTGTGACTGATCAACCCTAACCCTAGATGTTCTAAAAATAGAAAATATAAAAATAAATCAAAAATAAAATAAAAATGAAAAGGCAAATAAAGAAAACCTAAGTCCACCGTTTGTAAACTTGACAAATGGTCTATGCTACTACTTTTCTAGCCTACCCTAAAGACTATTTGTTTGTCTTAAGGCCAACATGTGTACTATATGTGTTATAAACTTAAGACCTTAGAGTTGGTCAAAAGAGTAAACTTTATATTAGTTTAACACAAAAGAACTCAATAGAGAACTCTGTACAGAATTGTTTACCTTATATACTAATACCTAATGGTCTGTGTGAGTTACTTCTAGCCTACCCTAAATGACCATGTGTATGCCATAAGGTCAACACATGTACATCATATTGTATAACATTATTCTTTCAGAACCTTCTACTTCCTTTCATGTATCTTGTGACTTGTGACTATGTCATCTGATGTGACCTGCCATGTGACAGCGTGATCTTGTCACTCTAATCTTAACCCTAAGTTCTAAAAATAGAAAATAGAAAATAAATCAAAAGGAAAATCAAAATCAAAAAGGAAAATTCAAATAAACAAAGTCTACTACTTTTATCTTTGATAATATATTATTATGATGTCATCTATCCAGAACCTTCTACATCCTTTTTTGTGACCTCATGACTTGTGACCATGTCATCTGATGAGACTGGTATATGACAGCATAATCTTGTTACTCTAATCCTAAGTTTAAGAAATAAAAAAATAAATCAACAGAAAATAAATAAAAAAAAGAAATATTAAACAAAAAAGCTAACATCTAAGCTTTGCATTTCTGACATAAACTTTGTGAACACTTTGTCTATTATAGATTAATTCAATCAAGATATTAGGTTATTTGTAAAGCTAGACAAAGATATTAATCTTACTTAATTTAGAGAATTCTTAGACTATATAGTAATATCTTCACTTGAGTATCTAGGTTTTTTAGATCATTTAAGAGCTAGTAAATATATTATAATCTCCAGTCTAATAATCAACAACAACTGTCACCAAACTTTATTAGTTATTAATAGTAGCATACTTTATTTTTATATTAGTATTTACTATTTTAAACTCTGTCTTTATTATTAGAAATTGTGACCAAGTAACAAGTAGCTATACAATATATAAGCTGAATATCAGAATTTATAACTGTAAACTTGTATAATTTTATTTTTTTCTTTTATTCTTTATATATATTTATTTTCTTTTATTTTATTTTTATTTTAGTTTATATTAGTTTTATTTTTATTCTTTTGGACTTAGATGAAGGATATGATATAATATCATATATGATGAAAGTGTGACACATATGTCACTATCACAGGTCACACAGGTTACACAATGCAAAAGAAGGTCATAAAAGATTCTGAAATAAGTAATATTATATAGTATAATAACAATAACTTTAGTGTAGGTTAGTTGTAGTATGCATACAGACCATGATTTGTAGTATATAAGGTAGACTAGCTTGTACTTAGAACTCTATCAAATTCTCCTATATTACTCAATACAAAAGTATGTTTTTTATCTTAGCTTTGAAACTTAATTTATAACAGTAACTATTATACTGTTATAATTGATGTCTCATGTATTCAGCAAGGACTAGGGTTAAGGATGATGACAAAATGATTAGCTGTGCTATAGTTGTCTCAGTCAGCATCTTATATAATAGGCATTGTTTTATTGCTCTTTCCTCATGTTGTATGACTCATGTATAGTAGTGATTGCCTGATATATATTTGGTATATATAGTATAGATATATTTCTGTATCTATACACTTTACCAATTGTCTCTACCCTTTATACCTTCTCAAGTCTTTGCCTAAGTTGCAATCTAAGCCAAGTTTAAGATTGTAACAGTTACAAAGTTTTAAAAGATGGCAAAAGCATGACATATGTTATATGTCACATGATTATATCACACAATAGAGAATTCTAAAATAAATAATATTATATAGTATAACAACAGCATATTAATCTTATAGAAAGTATATAAACTTTAGGATGGGCTAGTTATAGTATGCATACAAATATAAGAGTATGTCTTTTGTCTCAACTTTGTGATCTAAGTCATAATATTTTTTTTATCCAACAATTTATTATATAGTACTCAATCACAGTCCATAGCAGACTATCGACAATAAGTAGCCTACAGTTTTTCTTTAGAAAACAAAGGTCCTATTCATAGACAAAGAGATATCATTAGTGACAACAGAATCAAAGAGAAATCTAGATAAAGATTACTTGTAACCAACCTACAAATTATGTGTCCAAGTTTAGAGAAACCTATTATACAGAAAATACAATCAATTGAGCACTCATAAAAACTTATAAGGAAAGGTTATTCTTAAGAAGAGAAGGTAAAAGTACTTGAATACTCCTCTAAGAAGTCAACAAAGTCCTTAATTGACAGAGATAGATTAATCAAGAGACTATGGGCAAATTTGGAGCAGTTTTCAAAAATATGTCAATATATTTCTAGCCTAGAAATGGCCATATAAACACTGGATGCACTCTGTAGGAAAAAAATACTATCTATACTCTCTAATAGAAATATAGTTAAGAATAACTCTAGTCATCTTAGTACATAATATAACTGACTGGCCAAAGTAAGTAAGCCAACTACTATTCTTGGAGTAGCTAGGCTAAAGAGGTTTGTAATTCTTGTCTTTAAGAGTTAGTAAATGGTATCTCTGAATAGAGAGATAATTGAAGGAGGTTCTCCAAGCATCTAAATATAAAGTGACACTCTTAGAGTAAAGAGCATGAACAGATGTTGCTGAATGAAGTCTAACAACCACTCTAGTGTTAGTTACATCATTATAGACTATTTTGTGAAGAAACCACTTAGCCTTACTTAAAAAATTCCAGAATTCAATGGCCAAGGCCACTACAAGAGAACAATTTAAGTGCATTCCTAACAGAGCCTAAAGAGTCAGTAATGTGTTCAATATCTATACTGGTAATCTTAGAAACTTCCACTCTTATAGTAAACAGCTCAACATTAGAAGCAATTGTTTTACCAGCTGAGGTCTTGGAAGATAATACCTAATGGTCTAGTTTCCAGAAATGCATAGTAAAAATAGCCTATATATTTCTAGAAGGTATAGCATTTGCATTAGTGACAATAATAAGAGTAAGAAAGAAGAGGCCACTTTAAGATAAAGACAGTTCAAAGACTCTAGATGAGCTGTGCAATTGTTAGGGCTTGAATAATTGTAAGAATAGAAGGAAAAATGATCAGAAAAGCTGTTTAGTAGTCTACAACCTAGTTCAGCCCTAGTATCAAAAAGATTAAAGTATTCAGTAAAATTGAGAAGAGATGCTTTAGTATCTAGAAGAGAGCCTGTCAAACAAGCACACTGGGTGTCATTTAAGAGATCATGTGATTATGGGCAAGAACAAGTGCTCTTTGAGTTTCTAGCACTAAATAAAAACATTAGTGTAAAAGGACTAGCTTATCAAAGACTTTTATCTTCCATATTTTTTGGCTAATCCATATTCTATGATTTTCTCCCATATATACACTTATCTGCTTATTCACTTTTACATGATCCAGACCCCTTCAAGCTATATACTATTATTTCTAAGTATCTGAATGTCATAATACACTTAAACCCTTATATTTTATTTTTATTTTATTTTATTTTTATCTATTTTCTTTGATTTAATTTCTCTTTTTCTTTTATTTTCTTTTGTTTTATTTTTTGGACAATAAAGAGGCATGTGACCACATTTATATGATGTATTACATAATTTAATGTTATAGGTCTGGAATATAGTAGAAGGAACTGGAATAATGACATCAAGAGCATGATTATAGCATGATTGTCTTGTAATAATAGTAATGGTGGACTCCTGAATAATATATGTAGTTTAGGATAAGACCTGTACTAGTAGTAAGTTTATCTTAGTAGTCTATTGGTCATCTTGACTAATAGTTGCCATAACACTGGATATGTTGTTTAATTTCCTTTTTCAGTACTCCCTTACTCTTCCACAACACTCTGCAGTCTTCTAAAGTTTTCTAGTATTATCTGCATATTTATATATCTGCTTTCCTGCACTCTAGAAATACTTGCTAAGCACTCTGGCTCCCTTCTATTTTAGTTTCTCTATTTTAAACTGTTCCTGATTACTTAAGTATCATTATTTCTGCTTATATAATCGGAATTCTAACTCATTGGAATAGACATGTTATTATATAGAGTAGTTGTTACCTTCAGAAATCTTCATTCTATTCTCTTAGAATTTTCTAGAGGTAAGTGTATAGTTTAGTAATTTTCTAAATAATAAACTTAGAATTTCCTGGAGATTTGAAGTACTTTGCTCTTTTGCCCAGTTGTCCTAACAAAGACTGCTTAACTAGCTTCTTGAGATAAAAATAAATGGGAAAGAGACTTGTAAGAGTCTCAATTTTACTAGTAGATGAAATGTAAAATGCATCTAATATACAAAGAATAGCCTTATATTATATAGCTGCTAAAAGCAACATCTGAGTCTTGGTAGATACTTGAGCAAAGAACTAGAGTCAAAAGTCATAGGTAGTAATAAAAAAACAAGAGCAATATAAAAGCCATTTCTGAAGTGGTAATAAGCCTCTTGTTAAGTTCCCAAGTATATTCATTGCTTTAACAGTAGAATAGTAATAAACATGTTTTTTAAGGAAAACATACCTATCAAAGTAAAAGCCCAATATCTCTAGTATATCTTAAGCTTGAGGATAGAGATACTAATTGCTGAGAGGTCTAGCTCTTGATTAGAGTTGTTATATACTCTTGAAAAATAAAAGATTTCTAACTTGTCATACTCCATGACCAGGCCAAACAACACTATCAATTCTATAACTACTCTATAGCTACTATGAAGATCTGGCAGTGTTGTATTATATATTTTTCCCTGAGAGATTAGAAGACTATTATCTATAAATGAGAGAATATAAATATTCAAGTTAAAAGCTTGAGCTCTAAGTTCAAAAATGTGAATAATAGGCACAATATAAAGTGTTGAAAGAATAGAAGAAAGCATAAAATCTTGTCCCATACCTACATCTATATTACAAGCACCAGAGAGAAATGAGTTCTAGAAATACTGAGTTGATCTATCTACAAGATAGTTAGAAAAGAAGTCCATAATACAGTCTGGAAATTCAGAGTGTCTAAGAATCAATATAAGCATACTATGGTTCAAAGATAGAAAGAATTATGCAATATCAAATACTACTACACTAGTTTTAAGTCTCTTGGCCTAGTGAGCTCAAACCAAGTATATTGGAAACATACCAGTATCTTTAGTATTAGATTACATCTTCAAGCTGGTTAGAATAAAGAATACTGTACTTAACATTATCAAACTGGAGTTGTCTAGCAATCATCTTCTTAATAAGCTTACTAAGCATATTAAGCAGAATAATAGGCCTAAAAGCCTTGGAGGTATTATAAGCAGGTTTACTTAGCTTGAGTATAATAACATAAACTGACTTCTTGAAGTGTCTAGGCCAATGTTGCAGTGATATACATATATTGGCAAAACAGAATATATCTATAACACAGGCATTGTTAGCAAGAATAAGCTTGAGATACTGCCAAGGAATATGATCAAGATCTGGGGAAGAAACATTAGAGTAAGCTTTTAGTATCTCTTGTATCTCCAATATTGAAAATAGTATCCAAGAGTAAATAGCCTGGCTAAAGATCTTATTTAGAATAGAAAATTTAATAGATTAATTAGCTGTAACATTATAGAACTGTAAAAAGATGCTCCACAAGTCTAGGAAGTTATTGCAGTATTGCTCTTGAAAGTAAATAGCCTATTACAATTCTAAGCTTGTATTAGAAACACAAAAAATTGAACTCTATCTTATTTGCTTTCTTTTCTTTTCTTTTTCTTTCAATCTATGCTATTTTTAGAACTAGATCTGGGTATCAGTGGGAGGTCACATGTCACGGTCACACTGTCACATGATCACATGCCATAATGAAAAACAATAGAAAGTTCTAGAAAGGATGATGCTATACTGTGTATTATACACATGATAGTCTTAAGGTGGATACATGGAAATTTAGGGTAGGCTAAAGTAGTAGTACACAGACAAGTAGTCTAAGATATATAAGATAGACAATTCTATTCAGAGTTCTCTATTGAGTTCTCTTGTGTAAACCCTATACAAGATTTCTCTGATTGACCAGCTCTAAGATCTTTGAGTTATAATAGCTTGGCTCAAGTTGCAACTTAGGCAAAGACTTGAGTGAAATTGAAGAAGAAGATCAATTAGTAAAGAATAAGGATATAGGCTTGTATCTATAGTTATATATATACCTAGTGATTATGAGAGAATAAAAATGTATTCTTGGGGGAATAATAAAGAAAGAATAAGGAAAACATGAGAAATGTCAGACTTAGAGATGGTAGACTTATTTCTTTTCTATCTTCTTTCTATTTAAGTTGCTCTTATCTTTCTATTTTGATTCTTTTCTATTATTTTCTTATTTTGGACTTAGAAAAGAGAGAATGATGTAACTATTACAATATCATATGATACATAGGAGAAGATGTTATACACCATATAATATAATAACTCTCATATACATAACTCATAATATTTGGAATAAGCTAGATGTAAAGTGTGCATAAACTATACACTAAAGATATATAGAGTAGACTTATCTATATTAGGAACTCTATCAAGTTTTCTTGTGTTAACCAATACAAGGTTTCTTTTTTACTCTATCACTTGAGTTTAAGTCATAATAAGAAAGCTTCTACTATTACATGAGGTGCTGACTGATAATACTAATATATGAGAAAGATACAAGGTACAGTAAATATGAGTTAAAGATGAAATAAACCCCAACATAGGTCTAATTTATAAAAAGTATAAGACAAATATCTGCAAAACATAAGAAATATAGTCTCTATTCTAGATAACTTATGTTATTTGATCCAGCTCATTAAATCTCAAGATTGTTTATTGGCAGACACAATTTCAGCAATCCTGTTGTTAAAAAAGTATCACTTCACTAGTCTAGTTATAAAGCAAAAGAAGAACTAGTCAAAGTACTCCCCAGTTTATCTGTAAGTCTTCAGTACAGTTTTAAACTCATTGTTCCACTACTTCTTAGACTGAGCAGTGACTATAATTTTCTTTACATGAGTAGCCTAGTAGTCTGCAAAGAGCTCTGAGATTGCTTTAGAGAGTAAGTCAAGACCAGGAACAGAGTCCATTGTATAAATATCAAGTTAAGAGTGTTTTTCATTCATGGAGAGCAAAAAGGCCACTTTCTCATCACTATTCTATTTAAGGACTATTTTATACACATAGATGTTCTCTAAAGTAATATAAAGGTTGATTATAAGAGATTGATGGTCTGAGAATCATTTGAGATCAGGCTTAATGTCCAAATAATGAGTAGAGACAAAAAGTGCTGAAGTAGAGTATATTAGACTGTAAGAGTCAGCCAAGTCCCTTAAGGCCTGGCCAGCTGTGAATATAAAGAGACAGATAGGTCTCATTCAGTATATTTGATATTAAAATCCTCTCCCATATACAACAAGTTGGAGATGTTCAGAGCTTTATCTGATAAGAAGATCACAGCAGTATAAATGTTGTCAGAGTAGACATTTATAAGAAATTAACACCTTTCTCTATTGAAGAAAGATAGATAATGAATGTTTCTGTGATTGACTATGTCTCTTCTGAGAGCAAAATGAAGTCTGGATATTCTAGAGTGAATAAACACATAACTCTAGGCATATATTCAGAGTTTTATAGAAATTAGACTACCTGGATCCAATCTGGATAAATGAGAGTACCAACAACTTTGTCTTTTCTAGAAGTTGTAATAGATGGTATATCATGAATAAAATTCTAGAGAGGTTTCTAAATGAATAGGATATCATACAAGTCCTTTTATGTTTCAAGAAGGCTGCCTAACATTCTGCAAATAAATATGAAGCAGATTTATTGTATGAGACATACTTATTGACTATCTTTACTAGGGCCAGTTATAGTACTATGGTTGGCTTGTTCAGAGTATACCTCAATAATCTTGTTAACATGTCATTCCTTGTTAAAGTGATGGTGCCAGAATAGATACTTGTTGTCACTAGCAGCATGGTTCCTTTTGTATTGGAATTGCAATACCAAGCTAAGAGTCTATGATTTTCTACTTTGTGTAAATTACTGCATTTTTGACATTGAGTGCCTTAAGTACAACAAATATATATAGAGTGTTCTTAGCACCAGTAATTATGGCACTGAGCAGCTCCAGAATACATAGCAGTCTCTCAGACTATGATATTATATTGCCCAAAGTTAAACAATTAATAAAAGTCTTACTCTTAGAACCTCTCTGAAAGTTCCAGATGTTGATCTAGATTACTGATATATCAAAGCTGGAAGATGCCTTCATAATATGAAGCAGAAATGTTAATGTGACATCTTCAAAGAAAGGAGAGCTAGAAAGAGCTGCTACCACCTAGACAGGAGTAATTAGCAAAGAAGTGTCAGAGTTCCAGTAGAGAACACCTAAAACCTTTAGAAAATATTTAGATTCAAGTAAGCAAGGCTTCATCTCAGTAGTTTCACTGAGACCAGCAGTTTTCTTCAACTACTACTTAATCACTTCTAGCTCTGCTGCTAATGTAATAGATATAAACACACCATCTTATATCTTGTGAATTAACTCTGTTAGAGCAACTAAGCAATGACCATGGTAATTCAGTAGAGATTATGATTTCAGAAAAACCTAAGTGTATATTGTAAAGACTATTAATCAAGTGCAACTTACCTTTAGAAAAATCTAAAAAAAAAACAGAATAAGGTTTTCTGAAGAGAAGCACAGTTTTAAATACTCTATTGTTTATTGTAATTTAGCAGAATAATACTGAGCTAACTATAAGAATGATAGTATATAGATGATCAGGAACCTCAAATAGAAGTATCTATAACATTATCTAAAAAGATGAAATATATTTGGAAAAAGCTGATCTAAGTTTGAGCTAAGGGTGAAAAAGTTCATAAGAAAGCCTATGGAGTTCAGTATTAGAGAATCTTGTCTGGATGAATGATCTGAAGAGTCCAAAAAAATCATCCAAAAAGTCAGATCCTCTTACAAACTCTATCCTAAGTTTAGAGTAAGCCCTCAACTGCCAAAGTAGCATTGGCAACAATGGTTTTTGTAGTAAGAGAATTAAGTGGAATTAGAACCTGCCACCTGGTAGGCCTATGAATTGTTACTTTGAGTATTCTTGAGATACTAAGACAACTGACACTTTCTGTTATGAATCACAAGTCTTAGAGTTAATAAGTGAGAAGAACCTTGTATTGGGTTAATATAAGAGAACTCAATAGGGAACTCTGTACAGAATTTGTCTACTTTATATACTAAAGTGCCTAGTCCATGTTAAGTGTTGTGACAACTACTTATCACAGTGACAAATGATCATACAAGCAAGTAAATCTCAGAAGTGGATATAATATGGATAGTTCACAAGAGAACTTGACAAGGAGCCTCTTCTTAATTAGAGTCTTATTTATACAAAGTCCTCATGGACTGTGCTACTAATAATTAACCCTGTCCTTATGTCCATGCTCCTTCCTCATGTTTGCCTCAAGGTCACCATGTTGTATATATGTGCCCTGACATCATCTTCTAGGCCTATGATGTCACATCATGTGACATGTTATGTGACTGCAGTGTCACATGCCTCTTCATTATCCAAAAGAAAAGAAAAAGAAAACAAAATCCCTATAAAGTCAGAAAATAAAATAAAATAAAAATTGTTCATGTCCAGAGCATCTTATAACATTAAGTCTTTCTAGCCTATCCTAAACTACCATGTGTGCACCTCAAGGCCAACATATGTTGTACACATTGTATAATATTATCCTTTCATGCCTTTTTTCTTATGTTCGCAGGTTTTAACCCTAACTCTAAGTTCTAAAAATGGAAAAAGAAAAATAAATCAAAATGAAAATGAAAATAAGAAAGAAAAATAAAAAGAGACTAAGTCTACTTTTTTCAATCTTGACACTTTCCTGAAAAGTATCTATACTATCTAGGCTGGCCTAATATATAGAAATAATTGTAGCTTGAGAGAGATTATAAAACACTCTCTTGAGTTATAATAAATACAAAAAGTTCTTATAAAATGATACAGAAACAAATCTTGGAGCTTGTTGAGTAATGTCAGCTTTTGCAGTCTGTATCATATACTTATCTGAATATATCTAATTTATCTGATTACATTATGAGTAACATTTTCCTAATATCTGATTTGTTCAGAACATCTATAAAAAAGAATATATCATAAACTTCATTCAGCTTGTATCTCTACAACAAGTAGACTGATTTTCACAAACTGAGTTGTGCTGGAAAGCCTCAAATAAAAGCTATTTGTACATATATGAGATGTATAAGAGAAAAAACAAACAACCAAGATATCAGGTCATCAGTAATTGTAAAATCTTTATTTGCTAATATCTTATGAAGAATTGGATGGATTTGCATAATCAAACTTGCATTGGAAAGTGCTTATCAAACTGTTCCTGATAATATATGATAT
>JAJOHK020001964.1:0-10939 GCA_022457215.2 Leucocoprinus gongylophorus
TTCTATCCCAAATTTGGGCTTGATAGCCCCATCACCAAACCGCACCGTATCTCCTCCTATATCACCCTCCCGGCCAAGGACCTCTTCTCGAAGCAGCCCGGATTATGATTTTTCGTTTATGCCCAGGCGGCCGAATTCAATGGACATGCAGAGTATTCTGGCCAGTCTACAGAGGGAAGTTAATGAGGTTGTCGCTGGGGAACAGGATGCAGAAGAAGAGTGTATCCTCAGCTCCGATTGAGGGCTATTTATTGGTTTCAGTCGACTCGGTTTGTTCAAAGTTTTTACCATTCGTTCGCACTGCATTCCCCGATATGTTGATACGATCCTTTATATCTGCAGAGCTGTTTATGATTCTTATGACCCTCGGGCTCAATATCGAGCTTACGACCCAATTGATATAAATTAATAAATTAAACGTTACTCGTTACTATTGATTTACCTTGACTGTATATGTGATTGTCGAGCACGGTAATGATCATTGATGACATATCGGAGGAACATGTTTGAAATACCCCACTTGATTCAGGTGTCTCGGAGACACTCAGCGCGAGGTGGTCATGCGATAACCACACTCTATCAACCGCCACCACACATACAGAGGGTGTGATTTCCGTCAGTTCTGAGCTCAACCTGAGCAGTTCAGGATAACAAACAACACTTTCGGTGGCAAACAAGGATTGAACTCATAGTCCTAGTCCACCCTCAATGGCCGATCCGATCACACTCACAGTCATGCTAGGAGTGGCGGTGACCGTCTTTGTAGTTGATGAATGCTACAAAGCGTACAAAAGAAGGAAAACTAGGAAGGAAGTTGAGAGGCAATTGGGCATTACCCCAGAGGATCGCAGAGAAATTCGAAGGTTATGGCGAGAGATAGAGAGAGAGACAAGAGCAAGTGAAAGGGAGAGAAAGAGGCGTTTACGGCAACGTCAGCGTGATATGACCGATGGGACATGGGTCAGTGATGAAGAAAGAGAACCACCGGATGAATTTAGTGAGGCCGCTGGGAGGGGATTACCCGAGTATTCTTTGCGACCGAGAGATGGGGTGGACAGAGCCGTGACGATTCAAGATTTAGTGATGAATGGACAGAAGAGGAAAGGATTACGAGATCTCTTCAAGAAGAAGCAGAGAGAAACTGATCTCATGGTTGAAGGGGAAATATTGAGATTACAGAAAAAGAGTTGGTTTAGGAAAAAGAAGGGCAGGAGGGTGGATGAACAACTTTGTGCTTCGCTCGTCGAAGGAGCGCCACCATCATATGAATCAATCGCTAGCGAATTGGAAGATGAGCCAGCCGCAAGAACGAGCATCGCAGTATGAAGAAAATTTCGTCTAGTGCATCTGTAGAATAGGTCATCCGATTATTTAATTCCACAACTAATAAATGAAAGTCTGGATCGTTCATCAGTCTCTTACATTCCGGGAGTAACAGGTGTCAGCGCGTTAAATCCACGAAAGTTGAGAAGCACGTGTAAATTTGTTCTAGGTGATCATCTCAAACGTAAAGTATCAACGAAATATTGGAAGTCAGATCTTGATGATCGTTCATGGTTCTATAGCGTTGGCAACAGGGATGGATGACCTTGAGAGCCCTCTTCAAATCCACAAAAAAAATTATCATCATTTGCCAGCCATACCCCAACACATGCAAGTCAAAGAAAAAAGAAACAGAAAAGGGTATCCTTTAATACATTGTTCTCCATCGACCCAGCCAAATCAAAGGCAAAAAAGAGACTGGAAGAAGGAAAAAATATATCAAATCTACATCTAAGAAGAAAATATTTATTTATAAATCTCCTTGCCGTTGTGCAGTATCAAAGACCCAATTGTACACAACCGAAGAACATGTCATCATCTTGCAATGAACGATGGTATGTTGACAACAGTGAGGATCACAAACTGTATGTATGAATAACGCAGTTCGACCACAAGCGATTGCGATGTTCGCTTCCCAGAACATGACTCTTGTTGATCACTCGCAGCATGTCATGACCATCAATAGAAACTAGTGGCCCGAGGTGCAAGGGATCATTACCGGTGTCCAAGGATGAAAGATGAAAAAAGAGCACAGAGAGGAATATCCACGATCCACGGAAGACGCGACGCGAGTACGGAGGACAAAGTGAGGAGGACAGATGATAAATCCACGGCACTTATAAAACGAGACAGAATGTGACGCAAGCAAAAACATGAGGAAAGCCTGGGCACTAAATAGAACAGACACAAGCGCAAGCGCGTTCGAATGGAAATTTTTCAACGAAGAAAGAAGATAGAGCCATAGAACATAGAACAGATCCATATTTCACAAATAACCAGGAGGGTAAATTGTACACGATGGTGACGTTAACAGAATAACGGGAAAGGTGAGGACAATTAGATACCACCGTAAACATCATCGTCTTGGACGGCGACGCTGCGAGTATTTTCACCCCTGTTCCCAGTCAAGGTAGCCTGGTCACGTGAACCAGAAGGGTGTGCCCCAGTAACTCCAGATGAAGTTGGGCCAGGGTCGGCAACCGCAACACCATACCCAGGATCGGCATCAAATAGTCCATTTTGATGTGAGTTGTAGCTGCCATGTTGCTGGCCCTGGTATTCTCTCGTGGCCTCTTGATAGTCAGGGCTGTGGCCATTATAAGCAGCATAAGAACCATAAACTTCGGGATTGTAGGAGACCTGAGGTTGAGGCTGAGAACTATAGATGCCATGTGCTACATCATCCACTTCTTCATCGTTTTGTTGACCATAGGTATACTTGGGACGTTCTTGCATGACTCGATTCGAAACAACTTCTGTAGTACCATAACCAACTGCTCCGTATCCAGTGGCATCATATCCGCCCACATTAGCGACACTAGAATCATATGCAGCACCGCCATGGAAGGCGCCATGGCCTGCCATGCCGGGACCACTGGCAACTGAGGGGGCGAAACTATTATGGCGCTGGGTCATACTGGAAGGTTCAAGAATATCGTTGTCGTTCACACCACGAATTCCGGTGTCACCTGCGGGAATGCCGGAACCGAAATCAGAGTTGTCGAAGTCATCATCGACGATGGTGTCACGACGGTTTCGCTTGCGCACACGACGCTAAATTTGCGACGAAAGCCATAACCGAAAAGAAAAATAAGATAATTGTTCAAAAAAACTGTCAACAGTGCCCACAACAATAATACAACAAACTAACTCACGAGAATGAATGAAGACACGATTCCAATAACAGCAAGTCCCACAAGGGTACCAACGATACCACCAACGACGGTCCCAACCTTGATCCCAGAAGAAGGAGCAGCAGAAGCGGTAGCAGAATGAGTAACCGAAGAGGATCCGATAGTGAAGGACGAGTGAGAAGACACGCCAATAGAGGAAGTAACAATCACAGCGGGAGCGGTGGAAACCACCGTACTGGTAGACTGATGCAAAGAAGACCGTGAGTCACAACAACAAATCAAAGATGAGTGATTGACACACAGTAGAACTCGTCGTATCGCCGATAGATGAGGACGAGGACAAGGAAGTAGCAGCCGAATCAGCAGCAGAGGATGTATCGGTAGAAGTGGAAGATGTATCTTCGGTTGTGGTAGGCAGAGCACTACTAACTGTGGAAGTGCTTTGGGGAGCGGGCGTAGAGTTAGGGAGGTTAGAGGTTGAGGTTGAGAGGAGGAAGGTGGGGAAAATATCATGAGTTGTAATACTTGGAACTTGGTTATTCAAGGCTATGGAAGTGAGGTAACGAAAAGAAAGACCAACGACATGACTTACAAGTGGTTTCAATTCCAGGACTTGAGGTAGGAGGAGAAGGGCCATTTGTGGTGGTACTGAGGCCACCACCGCTATCAGGTCCTGTTCCCTGTCCTCCTCCACTTGCTCCTGTTCCTCCGTTTGCTCTTCCTGTTCCTCCTGTTCCTCCACTTGTTCCCCCTGTTCCTCCACTTGTTCCCCCTGTTCCTCCACTTGTTCCCCCATTTGCTCCTCCTGTTCCACTAGGTGGTCCCCCTTGATCAAGAGGATTCTGTTGACGCCTCACTCTACGAGCAGCAATTTTGTGTTGGGTGTTCATGATAGAAATGAGGGGCAGTTAAATGAGCGGAAAGACGGCGTAGCGTAGCGTAGAAACGAGAAGGAGATGGGAGAGAAAACAGCTCGTGGGAGAAAACAGTTCGTGGGAACTCAGGAGGTCCATTCCCAGAATGCACATGTGATGTTTGTCTATATGTATACTTTTGACATGATTTCTAACCAGCTCTGTGTAAATTTAGGAGGCAGTAAGGGAAAATGCGCTTGACAAATGATTTTGGGTAACGTTTGTATATGAGTATGAACAGTTTATTTCACACTACTAGGAGGGAAAAGACAGAGAACAATGTTGTTTAATATTTAGAAAAACAATGAAAGTAGGTTAAGCAGTGTGTGAGTTGGAGAGTATATCTGTATCTAAAACTGTGTCGCGTTCGCGAGCTTAATCTCTAATGGCCAGAAGAGAAGATTCAAGTATTTGCAACATTGTATCGAATCGGGTCCGCGGAGTATAGTTTGCAGCAGTTCATTACTTTGCTAGATTGACGAGAGAGAGAGAGAGCTTGGGATGGACGTCGGGTCAATATACATGAAGGTTCAATTAACAGCTTTCGCGAAAAAGGAAGAACAGGTATGCCACATCACAGCCGGATGTAAAGAGCAGCCCACAAGTCAACCCCAATGAAACGCAGCTCACATATGGGCATCTCGCCAGCTAAATTTCTACATCAAATGATCATAGATTTGTTGGGAGCTTGGAGTCTCAATATCGAACAGCATACTCTTGAGTCCTCCCAAGGCCTTCCATTACCCAGGATGCAACGAGACCCTGGCGTTGTCTCCTGACCTGGGGCAAAAATCGCAAGCAGCGTGGCGCACCCCTTAGCAAGAAGTCACCTCAGAAGGATCGGCTTCATATTTATCAGGCTTCAGAAGCTATTGCTCAGTCATGCTACCCCTGAACTGTTAGAAACTATCTCTCAGCGGAGACCAACTTTGCGCACCAAATTCGCACCAGACCATGACACGCATGAAAGTAGAACAGTACCCTCTCCGATCTGACAGTTAGGCCTTTCACTGCAGGCTTTTAGTAAAAGACCAAAAACCACGCTTTTAAGGAAACAACAACATAAGTACAACAATAATCGACACGACACCAACGAACGTTCCAGCTTCCACAGAAGAAATATGTAACCCTGAAACTATATAACCCAAATAAAGATATCCATATAGAACAAACAATGGTCGTCAATCACATAGTAAACAAAGGAATATCCATTGTGAGGCCAGGCCTCACTGTTTCAAACTGCGGGGACCAGTCCCGAACAACGATAAGGCCAAATCAGATAGGAGCAGATCGCAGATCGCACGTTCTATACCACAGCTCGCACAGCGAGCAAGAATGAGAGTAAAGGAAAGCAGCACACGCTCTTCTCACAAGTCTAAATCCCACCATACACGTCATCGGGGCTGTAGACAGTTTCCGGCCTCTTGAGTTCCGGATTTTTAGGCTCAGCAGAACCAGCCGCTTTCATACTAATCTCTGCAGAGGCATTTTGAATACCATCCCTCAATGTATTTGGTTGCACCTCGGCGAACCTCCCCTCGTGTTCCATTGCCGGAGTGGGAACAGCGAAACTACTGGCCAAAGGGCTAGGCGCAGGAACAAATCGACTCTCTGACTTGTAGCCAAGGGAACGCAAGCCCATAGAAAGGATTTCGGAATAACCGCTAACTCCGCTTGTATCTGTCATCCCACTGATATATCCACCAGTCATCATCGGGCTCCCGGGAATGTAGGACGAGACAGAAGAGCGCTGCTGGATTTTGATCTCAGGTAACACATGAGGGAGAGAATCAGTGCGATAACGAGAGGTGTAGGAAATTGCTGGCGAAGGTGGGACAGGAAATTCAAATTCTTCCTGGAGACTAGAGTCAGTGGAGGATGCCGGAAGGTGTATGGTCTGGACATTTAATGATGGGGCCTCATATGAGGCCTTGTATCCCATTGTGAGAGAAGTAGATGCCGCGGAAGGGGGGAGGGACGCTGGCTTAGTTATAGGAGGGGCAACGGAGGCAGTGACGGCTTCGGCCTTGAGATTATCCTGTACCGACTGAGGAGAGAGAGGAGATGATGGCTCCTGATCGTCGAAAGGAGAGACGGCAGTAGTATTAGCAGCGGACGGCTTCCATACAGGCATAACAGCGGGAACTGGAGGTAATTCCTTCTGTTGAATGGCATAAATTTGAGCTGGAGAGATGATAGTTGATGAAGTCGAGCTGGAATCATTCAAGTGACGTGAAATCTCTGCATATTGGACAGCTTGGAAGGGAGAAACACTAGAACGACTCAAGTCCACATAATCATCGGCCGGAATTTGCGTATTTCCCGTTGCAGGTGGACTGATGAAGGTTTGATGAGGTACAGCACTTGTAGATTTCGACTGCGCAAGCGTCCGCCTTTGCGACAAGTTGTTTGAGAGTTGCCTTACGAGGACAGAGCTATCGGAAGTAGATTGTCCATAAGGCGAACGAAGAGGTGTCGATGCAGTAGGATCCTGCTCAAATTGTTGACCAGATGCCGTGACGAAAGTTTGAGCTAATGGGGCAGAACTCAAGACATGATCAGAAGCATCTTGATATTGACTGTGTATTCCATAGCCAGCCATGTTACTTCCAGCGTAACTCCAGGGAGATGCCGGGATAGAGATCTCATGATTTCGTTGCATCATCATCGGAGGATTATATGTATATCCACCGTTCATGATATCTCCACGGGTAGATGGGTCCGGAAGCATAACCGCAGAGCGCCGGAAGTCACGAACGTCGAAACGGGCAGCATCATCCAATTCGCGTTTGCGCGCGCGACGCTGTTGAGATACATTGAATGAGAATGAAGATTTTGGACCAGATACACTTACAAAGAAGAAGGCAACTGCAAACCCGATCACTGCGACAGCGATGATACCTGCGCCAACACCACCCACGATAGCTCCTGTCCTGGTTCCAGAGCTGGAAGAATCTGAAGGTGACGAGGTACCAGGAACAGTGGAAGAGATTGAACGACTTGCTGCTGCTTCGGGAGTTATCCCAGCTGCAACAATGCTATTGCTAGTTGAGCTAATAGTCGAACTAATGGTCGAGCCGAGGGTCGTGCTAGTAGTCGAAGTGATGGGTGAGCTAATAATCGAGTTGACAGGAAAGCCAACGACCGAACTGATAGCGGGCAAGCTGACGGTCGAAATCTATCCATCTCACCGTCAGCATAGATGTCGAGGGATTTTTTACAAATAAGGACCGCACCGTTGGAAGCGCAATTGAAAGTACGGAGGACGTGCTCATTTGAGAAAGAATCAGCGTGGAGCTGGGTGTTGTAAGTGACACAGAATCTGCTGTTGGAGTGGCTGGGATAACTGATATTATAGGATCTATGTCTGTAGGATCTAAAATTTCAGAGGTTTGGAGGTGATGAGCACCGTGATGCTCAATATCAATACTTGAGACTGTTTGTGATACATTATGTATCAGCAAGCGCAAAGAGACTGGTATTCCAAAATAGTGGGAAGGCGTACGGGGGTCAGTTATATCTGGTATCTCCGTCATTCCAGGGAAAATCGCAGTAGGACTGAATCTTTCTTCAAGGATCTTGACTTTGGTTGGCATACGACGGAACAATGCCTTGGCAGCTCGATTACGATGAATAGAGCCATGAAGAGTCATAAGTACAGAGACAAAGGAATGTGGTCACAAAGGAATGAGAGAGAAAGGACGGGTCGCAGAGAGCTTGAGAGCGAAGACAATGAACCGGCTGACAAACGTACTACTACCATCAGTTCTCTCGCCGATCACTGACAACCGTTCCTGGTGGGAAACTTGGGTCAAATCGCTTATCATTCACGTGGCCGCCATCTATACTAATATTGTCTACTGGGAATCAATGACCTCGCCGTCACGCACGGGCACACCCCAAGATGCTCCTGAGCTTGTCGCAATCGAAGAGTCAGACGGAGTAGCACTGGGACTGTCCACCGATGCTGAAGATGAAGATGAAGTCCCAGGGCCAGTGGAGGTCGAGTCGCCAGGAGAAACCTCAATCTTGAGTTCACTTGGCGTACTTGACGGTGCCTCTTCTGTGGATGGTGTCGTCGATGTCTGCGTCTGACTCGAGGCCAGAGTGATCATGTCTGAGCTTGCACTGGCAGCCTGTGTCGGAGAGGAGCCATCCGGCGAAGGTGAAGCGAAGGGTACAAGCGTGGACGACATAGAAGTACTCATTACGGCTGTAGATGCCCCTCGAGCAGCAGACAATGATCCAGTCTCCACTTCTGTGCTTCCCGCAGTGACGGTGACGGTGACGGTCTGAGTCTGGACTCCACTGGGCGTTGCCTCCACGCGAGCTGTAGCATTCTCAGAGGGAAGCCAAATTAAATTTACACTGCCTCCGCTACTTGTTTGAGCATCGTTTCTCCTTGTCACAGTCGAAGCTGTTGTTTGGTTAGATGAACCGCTCCAAATCAGCCCTATGAGACCCGTCGCGGGGTCATAACTGAACATTTGGCTCGAGTGACCATTGTCTCCATTACCAACTCCCTGGCAGGGATTCAAGTACATTGGCATCGAGCTAGAAGGATTTGCGTCGTATGTACAGCACGATTGATTTGAACTTCCCGGAATAACTGCTTGGAGGAATACTCCATGATCTCTTGGTCCATTGGACTGGAATGAAGAACCGGCATCGACCATTCTGAAATACGTATGATTGGTTTTCGACACTTTTATCTCCCCCTGATTTTCAGCGAAAAATTCTCCATATCGTATGGGTTGACTGTTTGATAGGTCCCGACCCTAGTGTGCAATATGTTAGCTAGCACCTCCCTCCCTCAGCAAGGGCCTCTTTACCTGGACTTCTACTGTTCCGATCGGCCCATTTGATGCTGAGCCTATATCACTGATATTGTTCCGGCGTTTTAAGAGAGGACGTGCATGACGAGGCGAACGAGGCTGAATATCCTCACGACGGGTACGTACATGATCTCGGTCACCATTCACAATAACCTCATCGGGGTGGTCGTGATCGTGGTGATCGTGGTGATCATGGTGGCAAGATAGATGAACGTGGTCTCTGTCTCCGTTCACCACGACCTTGTCTGGGCAATCATCGTCATCGTGGTGTCGCTGATATAGGCTGTGTGCAGATCTAACGGGAAACTGAACGAGGCGAACAGTCTGTTCCGCGAGTTCCTACATTTGAATGAGTACCATTCATTAGATATATGCGCCTCTTTTATTTACCTCTCGCTCCTTCTTATTCTTGTGTATGCGACCATGTTCCACGGCATTATGCTTTGCAACATCCTTGGCACTGGTTTTATTCAATTTGTGAGGGAGGGGGATCACCGGTTGCTTGGGAAGGTTTTCAGCAATTTTCTTATCGGAGTGGCGAGCTTCTACAGCCACCGCGCTCGCTGCTAGTGGTGTATAGGAGACAGAAGCGACGGCACAGAGAGTTGCAAGAACGGCGAAACGAGAAGAAACAGCGACCATGATAATTGATTTGAATTTTATCGCGACCAGTCGCAGAGAGAGAGGGAATGTGTGGTAGTATGTGAAGTCACCAGGACTAGAAAGTGAGAAAGAAAGAGAAGTTGAAAGCGGTTTCAGACGGCCTGGGGTTATATACTCTTGCCTTTGGTTTCAGTCTGTGCTCTCGCTCTTGTCAGCCATCACGCCAGGCAGTATCTTAATCCGGAAATGAAACTTCCATAAACGGTGTTCAGCCTTTGCGTATGGATTTTTCCTAAGTCTCATTACCAAAGGCCAAGATTCCAGAATGTAAAATTTACCAATGTATTTTCTTCATATCTCACATATTGCTTAGCTATTTAAACTATTTCTCCTTCAGAGAAGTTGTCTGCCATTGAGCAGGATAATAGAGAATCATATTTATTTCTATGGGTCTTTCAGAACATCCAGGACCTTAAGCATTAGAACAACTGAGTGGAAGTGCAGAAGCTTGAAGGCTTCAGAAAAAACCTAAGATTTGGATAATATGCATATGCACTACACATCTTACCTTCAGAAAATAACAGAATTGTAAAGGGACTTGCTCTTCTGAGACCTTTCTCTTCTGTGTTTCCCAGCTGTTCCGTGTGTTATGTAACTCTTTCTGACATCTGCACTCATCTACTCATCTGCTTTCCCATGCTCTGGACCCCTTTGAGCTGCATACAAATACCCCTAACCATCCAGATATGTTATCTAACTCCCCTTTTCTATATTTCCTCACTCTTCTGTAATGCTCTGTGGTCTTCCATAGTCTGCTATTGTTATCTACTTTCCCACACTCTGGAAGCACTTGCTAGGTACTCCAGCTCTCTTCCAATTTGGTCTTTCCATCCTGAACTATTCCTGATTACTTAAGTATCATCATTCTCTACTTATGTAAACAGAATTCTGACACATTAGAATGGACCTGTTATTATATAGAGTAGTCATCACCTTCAGAAATCTCCATCCTGTTCTCTTAGGATTTTCTAAAAGTAAGTGTATAGTTAGTATTTCTTAAACAATAAACTTAGGATTTTGTTAAGACAAGGTATAGCATAGAATGAATCATAAATAAAACCAACCCTAACATATGTCTAGTATAAGATATACTCCTGTAAAACATGAGATCATTGATCATGTGATTGTAACAGTTTCCATACTCAGTACAACTCTGAGCCAAGCTCACAGACTTTTACTCTCTGATATGAACTTTGCTTGACACTCTAATACTTTGAGCTTAGGTTATAACAATAATAGCTTTACTAATTGATCATTCTTTTCTCTCTTACTCAAGTCTTTGTCTAAGTTGTAGCTATTATATTCAAGGATAGTGGACTTGTTCCTTTTTCATGTCTTTTTTATTATTTAA
>JAJOHK020001965.1:0-10932 GCA_022457215.2 Leucocoprinus gongylophorus
CGCTAAAAAACAGGGCTTCAAGCTAAAAAAGTTAGAAAGACCAATGCAGGTGAGAAATGTGGATAGAATATTCAATCAAGAAGGACTGATAGAAAATACTGTGGAGGTAAACATATATTATCAGGGGTATAGGAAGAGAACTGAGATAAATGTGATCAGAGGACAGAAGTGGAAGGTGATTTTGGGAATACCATGGTTAGCACGCCATAATTCTGAGATAGATTGGAGAATAGGGGAGGTCAAGATGACGAGATGCCCAGAAGAGTGTGGGAAACAGTGGAGACCAGTGCAAGGGAAGTCGGGATAGGAGAAACAAAAGGAAGAAGAGGCAAAAGAGGAAGCAGGAAAAAAGAGAGAGAAAAAGGAAAGGAAGAAGAAACAGAAAAAGGGGAAAATAGTGGAGGTAAGAAAAGTAGCAGAAGAGTGGAAGATATGGGATGAAGAAGAGGAAGCAGCAAAGTCTGAGGAGGAAGCAAAGAAGTTGGTACCAGAGAGATTCCATAAGTGGATAAAAGTGTTTGGAAAGAAGCAGTTGGAGAGGATGCCTATGAGAAAACTATGGGATCATGCAATAGAGGTGAAGGAGGGATTTATGCCAAGGAAAGGGAAAGTCTACCCTCTGTCCAGAGAAGAGAGAGAGGAGGTCAGAGAATTTATAAAGGAGCAGTTGAGGAAGGGTTATATCCAGCCATCTAAGTCACCACAAACGGCACCAGTGTTCTTTGTAGGGAAGAAAGATGGGAAGAAAAGGATGGTACAGGACTACAGATATTTGAATGAGTGGACAATCAAAAATAATTACCCACTCCCTTTGATTTCTGATGTCTTGGAGAATATTAAAACCAAGAAGTTGTTTACGAAGATGGACCTAAGATGGGAATACAACAATGTGAGGATCAAGGAGGGAGACGAGTGGAAAGCAGCATTCACAATGCTGGAAGGGTCGTTTGAACTGACTGTTATGTTTTTTGGGTTGACAAATTCCCCAGCAACTTTTCAAGCGATGATGAATAAATTGTTGAGGGATTTAATTAACACAGGAAAAATAGCGGTCTTCATTGATGATGTGATAGTTGTCAAGATCGTCGACAGTAGACTTTATTTTATTTTTCTTTTTTCTTTCTTTTCTTTTTCTATTTTTAGAACAGCTCGGGTTAGGGTAGATTGGTCACGCTGTCACATCAGTCACAAGAATGATCACAAGACTTGGGAGAACTTAGTAGAAGATTCAAGAACAAATGACATCATACAATATGGACACCACATATTGACCTCATGGACTACACATGGTTGCTTAGGGTAGGATGCACAGTAGGGAGCACAGACCATCTGTAGGGCTATATAAAGTAGACTAGTTTGTAGAAGAGTTCTCTATCGAGTTCTCTTGTGTCACTCAATACAAGAGTTAAGTTCATTGCTTAACTCTTTGAGCTTTGAATCATAATATCAGAACTCGATTCCTATTCCTGAGACCGCTTAACACTAGCCTTCTCTTCCTTACTCTCTATTCATCCTCGACCAAGGGACAACACAGTTCTTTAGTCCAGAAGCTATTGCCGGGCCCTAGGCATAAGGGGTACACTAGCTAGGCAGGGGAAGCTTAGCCGGCTAATTGCATCAAAGCCCACTGGTGCAGTTCAGACGTATTACCTTGTATGGACGTGCTCGTTACTTTCTTCCAATATCAGCCTCATGCTACATACCCCCTTGTGGTGTGTCTATGCAAAGAAACAGTAGTGTATTCTTAAAACAGCTACTTAGAGTAGAACGTCCTTCTTAGGACAAAATCGTATACATTTTTTCGGTAGGACAGTAGTCAGTAAGTGTAGGCAGGACAAGAAGAGGGCCTGCTATCACATATCGAGATTATTTCATCCTCAGAATACGAATCTGAAACCGAGTCTAGCACAGGCTTGGCCCTACCCTTATACACATCATCACCTCTATCACCACCACCACCATCTTCATCACCCACACCTATTGACTCACTGCCCTCCTATTATAACAATATGAGTCAACTCAATTTCCACAAAATCATCCGACAGCAGCAGGAGCAGTTGGCGGCGATGCAAGCGCAAATCCAGGCCCTGCTTGCAGCGCAGGGGGGAGCAGGAGCAGGGGGAACGACAATGGGGCCCAACACAGGATCCCACATGGAGGTGGCGAAACCAGCCATCTTCAACGGAGAAGCAGGAAGAGTGGGAGGTTTCATTATGGCTTGTAGGTTATATATCAAGATGAGATTGAGAGGGAACACAGTAGAGGAACAAGTGCAATGGGTGTTAACCTATGTGCAGGGAGGGTCAGCAGATGTTTGGAAGGAAAATATTATGGATGAATTAGAATTAGGGAAGGTAGAGTATGAATTGGTAGAGGAATTTTTGACATGTTTAAGGAAAGAATTTGGAGGAGGAGAAGAGGAATCAGTGAAGGCGGCAGAATTAAGAAAGTTGGAACAAGGAGGGAAGACGATGGAGGAATTCGTACAGGAGTTTAAGAGGGCAGCAAGAGGAAGTGGATATGAGGGAAGGCCGTTGGTGGAGGAATTTAAAAGAGGAATGAATGGCGGAATCCAGAGGAAGTTGATGAAGACGGAAAACTTGCCTGCCTCAATTGAACAATGGTATAGAAGAGTAACAGCGTTGGATAGAAACTGGAGGGAGAGCAGGAAGGAGGAGGAAAGACTGAGGAAAAAGGAGGTAGGAGGAGGAGTACAGAAACAAAGTCTGCTACGACCATTAGTGTGGCAGAGGAGGTAACTATTGCCTCAGTAGGCAACAACCAGGCCTGCTCTGATGGAGGGAGTGGAAAGGACGAACACGGTAGTAGTAAGGGGACAGAAGGCAGGACAGGGTACAGGGGTTCCTCCAAGACGGGATCCCTTTGCAATGGAAATAGATAGGGGAAGGAATTGCTTTGCTTGCAGGGGTTTCGGGCATATGGCCCATCATTGCAGGAATTGGGGAATGAGAGGAAGAGTAGCGGAGAATAGAAGAGTAGAGTATAGTGGGGGACAAATTGAGGAGATCATGAACTTTGCCAATAATTTAAAAGCGGGAGAGGACCTAGAACTCCTCAACTAGGTTCTCCCAATAGATATAGTGTATTAGCTATGACAATAAACGCTGATGCACCTAACAAAGAGGAGACTGAAGTAAGAAAGAGTGAGGGGAGGCCATTGAGGGAGGTTACAATTAAGATCGGGTTGGAAAGGCTGGACACGCAGGAAGGAATTACGGTAGAGGCATTACTGGATAGTGGAGCTACGGGGTTGGTAATGAGTTCAGAATTTGCAAGGAAAAAGGGTTTCAAGTTGAAGAAATTGGAGAGGCCAATGCAAGTAAGAAATGTGGATGGGTCGTTCAACAGAGAAGGACCAATAGAAAATACTGTGGAAGTAAATGTATACTATAAGGGACATGTAGAGAGGACGGAGATTGATGTAATAGGAGGACAGAAGTGGTCGGTGATTTTGGGGATGCCCTGGTTAGCACGCCATAACCCTGAAATTGACTGGAAGACAGGAGAGGTCAAGATGACAAGGTGTCCAGAAGAATGTGGGAGGCAGTGGAGACTGGTGCAAGAGAAGTCGGGATGGGAGAAGCAGAAGGAAGAAGAAGCAAAAGAAGAAGCAGAGAAGAAAAAAGAAGAAAAGAAAAAGAAGAAGAAACAGAAAAAAGAAAGAACAGTAGAAGTTGGGAAAGTAATGGAGAAATGGGAGATATGGGACGAGGAAGAGGAAGCAGTGAAGTCGGAAGTGGAAGCAAGGAAGTTGGTACCAGAAAGGTTCCATGAGTGGATAAAGGTATTTGGAAAGAAACAGTCAGAGAGAATGCCAACGAGGAAGCTATAGGATCACATGATAGATGTAAAGGAGGGGTTTTTGCCATGAAAAGGAAAGGTGTACCCTTTGTCGAGAGAGGAAAGAGAGGAGGTGAGAGAGTTTGTGAAAGAACAATTGAGAAAAGGATATATCCGGCCACCCAAGTCACCACAAACAGCACCAGTGTTTTTTGTAGGGAAGAAGGATGGGAAGAAGAGGATGGTGCAAGACTATCGTTATCTAAATGAGTGGATGATAAAAAATAATTATCCACTTCCGTTGATTTCGGATGTCTTAGAAAACATTGGGACAAAGAAGGTGTTCACAAAAATGGATTTACGGTGGGGCTACAACAATGTGAGAACCAAGGAAGGAGATGAGTGAAAAGCAGCGTTCACGACACCGGAAGGGTCGTTTGAACCTACTGTTATGTTTTTCGGGTTGACGAATTCCCCAGCTATGTTTCAAGCTATGATGAATGAGCTGTTAAGAGATTTAACCAATACAGGAAAAGTAGCAGTTTTTATCGATGATGTAATTGTGGGAACAGAGACAGAAGAGGGACATGATGAATTGGTAGCGGAGGTGATTAGGAGATTAGAAGAGAATGACTTGTATGTGAAGCCGGAGAAGTGCAAATGGAAGGTGAGGGAGGTGGAGTTCTTAGGGGTAGTAATAAGACCGGAAGGAATAAAGATGGAGAAGGAGAAGATAAAAGGAGTGTTGGAATGGCCAACACCAAAGTGTGTTAAAGATGTCCAAAAATTCTTAGGACTGGCAAATTATTACCGCCGGTTCATAGAGGGATTTGCAATGGTGGCAAGGCTGTTTACATGATATGGTTAAAAAGGATAAAAAGTGGGAGTGGACCGAGAGACAGGAAGAGGCTTTTAAGGAGCTGAAAAGAAGATTTACAAAGGAGCCAGTGTTGGCAGCTCTAGATATCGATAAAAAAATGAGGATGGAAGTAGATGCTTTGGATTATGCAACAGGGGGAGTATTGTCGATGGAGTGCAAAGATGGACTGTGAAGGCCAGTGGCATTTCTTTCTAAATCGTTGAACGAAATGGAGAGAAACTATGAAATACATGATAAAGAGATGCTGGCAATTATTAGGGGATTGGAAGCGTGGAGGCACTTGCTAGAAGGAGCGCAATCTAAGTTCGAGATTTGGACAGATCATAAGAACTTAGAATATTTTATGAAAGCGCAAAAACTAAATAGGAGACAGGCCAGATGGGCATTGTATTTATCTCGATTTGATTTTACTTTGAAGCATGTGGCAGGAACTAAGATGGAAAAAGCAGATGGACTCAGTCGAAGATCGGACTGGAAGATAGAAGTAGATAAAGACAATAGTAATCAAGTATTTATAAAGGACAACTGGATTTGTAGTATGTATGAAGTAGTTGTAGAAGGACCAGAGGTAAATTTATTAGAAAAAATAAAAAAGGAAAGAAGTAAGGACGAGGATGTAGTTAGAGTAGTAGAAGAGATGAAGAAAGCGGGAGTAAAAGAGTTAAGAGGAAATGAGTGGAAAATTGAAGAAGATTTAGTACTAAAGGAGGGAAAGGTGTATGTACCAAAGGATAAAGAGTTGAGAGCAGAGGTAATCCGGCTATATCATGATGTACTGGCAGCTGGACATGGAGGTAGATAGAAGACAGTGGAGTTAGTGATGAGAAATTACTGGTGGCCAGGAGTGACTAGAGATGTGGGGAAGTATGTGGAAGGGTGTGATTTATGTCAGAGGATGAAGAACAGAACTGAGGAACCGGCGGGGAAGTTAAAGTTGAGTGAAGTACCACAAAAAACGTGGTCACATTTAACTGTAGATTTTATCACGAAATTACCGGTGGTAGCAGAGAAGGATGCGATATTGGTAGTATGTGACAGGTTGTCAAAAATGACACATTTTGTGGCAACTACGGAAGAAACATTGGCAGAAGGGTTAGCAAGACTGTTTCAGGACAATGTATGGAAATTACATGGGTTGCCGGAAGGTGTAGTATCAGATAGGGGCCCCCAGTTTGCCGCAGAATTGACGGAGGAGTTAAACTGAATGTTGGGAATAAAGACCAAGCTATTGACAGCATTTCATCCTCAGACAGATGGGCAGACTGAGAGGATGAATCAAGAATTGGAATAGTATCTCTGATTCTTTATTGAACATAGGCAGAAGAATTGGCCAGAATGGTTGGCAATGGCTGAGTTCGCAGTAAATAATAAAGTTCATACAGCAACCAAAGTCTCACCATTCATGGCAAATTATGGAAGAGAAATGAGAATGGGAGGAGACATTAGGAGGAAAGGAAAAGTGGAGAGTGCAACGGAATTTGTTGAAAGGATGAAGAGGGTTCATGAGGAGGCAGAAGCAGCATTAAGGAAAACACAAGAAGAAATGAAGAGGTATGCAGATAGGGGAAGGAAGGAAACCGAAGTATGGGAGAGGGGAGATCGAGTACTGTTGAGTACTAAGGATCTAGTATTCAAAGAGAGACTGAGCAAGAAATTGACAGAAAGATATGTGGGTCCTTATGCAATAGAAGAAGTAGTGTCGTCGAATGCAGTAAAATTGCGTCTACCAAGTTCGATGAGGATTCATCTGGTAGTAAATGTGAGCCAGATAGTTCGCTATAAGGAACAAGTAAAGGGGCAAAAGGTAGAGGAAGGGAAACCGGTGGAGATAGAAGGAGTTGAAGAATGGGAGGTGGAAAAAATATTGAACAAGAGAAAGATAAGAGGAGTGGTGAAGTATTTAGTACGGTGGAAGGGATTTACGGCAGAGGGGGACACTTGGGAAAGAGAAGAAAACTTAAAAAATGTGGAAGAACTGATAAAAGAGTTTGAATGAAGGGAAGTAGTAGTAAGATGAGAAGTGGAAGAGAAGGGAGAAGTTGATAAATGTAAAAGAATGGAGTTACTGGGGAAGTACACAGCAAAGTTGTTATATAGGTGGGATGATCGAAGATTTGAGGAAAAGTATTTAAATAAATTAGAAAAAAATTGGAAAAAGTGGAAGGGAGATAGGCAGATCGATGAAAGCAAGTATTTGAGGGGAGTGGAAGAAAAAATGGAGGAAGAAAATGAAAAGATAGGAAGAAGAGACTGGAGAGTTTCTCTGGAGGAGAAACCTTAAGAGGGGGGTAATGTCAAGATCGTCGACGGTGGACTTTATTTTATTTTTCTTTTTTCTTTCTTTTCTTTTTCTATTTTTAGAACAGCTCGGGTTAGGGTAGATTGGTCACACTGTCACATCAGTCACAAGTTGATAGCAAAGTCACAAGAATGATCACAAGACTTGGGAGAACTTAGTAAAAGATTCAAGAACAAATGACATCATACAACATGGACACCACATGTTGATCTCATGGACTACACATGGTTGCTTAGGGTAGGATGCACAGTAGGGAGCACAAACCATCTGTAGGGCTATATAAAGTAGACTAGTTTGTAGAAGAGTTCTCTATTGAGTTCTCTTGTGTCACTCAATACAAGAGTTAAGTTCATTACTTAACTCTTTGAGCTTTGAATCATAACAATAGTGGGAACGAAGACAGAGGAGGAACATGACGAATTGGTAGTAGAAGTGATTAAGAGGTTGGAAGAAAATGATTTGTATGTCAAACCAGAGAAGTGTAAGTGGAAGGTTAAGGAGGTGGGATTTTTAGGAGTAGTGATAGGGCCAGAGGGGATAAAAATGGAGAAAGAAAAGGTAAAAGGTATTTTGGAATGGCTGACACTAAAATGCATTAAGGAGGTACAAAAGTTCTTGGGACTGGCAAATTACTATCGCCAGTTTATAAAAAGATTTGCAACTGTAGCAAGGCCATTACATGACATGGTTAAAAAAGATAAAAAGTGGGAGTGGACAGAAAAGCAGGAGGAGGCATTTAAAGAGTTGAAAAAACAACTCACAGAGGAGCCAATATTGACAGCTCCCAATATAAATAAAAAAATGAGAATGGAGGTGGATGCATCAGATTATGCAATGGGTGGAGTATTATCGATGGAGTGTGAGGATGGGTTGTAGAGACTGGTAGCCTTTCTCTCCAAGTCATTGAATGAAACCAAAAGGAATTACGAGATACATGACAAGGAAATGTTGGCTATCATTAGAGGACTGAAGGCGTGGAGACACTTGTTAGAAGGAGTGCAGACTAAATTTGAGATCTGGATGAATCACAAAAATTTAGAATACTTCATGAAAGCATAAAAGTTGAACAGGAGACAGGCCAGATGGGCATTGTATTTGTCTCGGTTTGATTTCATCTTAAAGCATGTGGTAGGAGCAAAGATGGGGAAAGTGGATGGACTTAGTCGAAGGACAGATTGGAAGGTAGTGGTAGATGAAGACAATGATAATAAAATATTTATTAAAGACAATTGGATTTATAGTATGTATGAAGTAGTTGTAGAAGGACCAGAGGTAGATTTATTAGAGAAAATAAAAAAGGCTAGAAGTAAGGATGAGGATGTAGTTAAAGTAGTAGAGGAGATGAAGAAGGTGGGGGTAAGAAAGTTAAGAGGAGATGAGTGGAAATTGGAAGAGGATTTGGTGTTGAAAGAAGGGAAGGTGTATATGCCGAAAGATGAAGAGCTGAGGGCAGAGGTCATCTGGTTACATCATGATGTGCCAGCAGCAGAACACGGAGGAAGGTGGAAGACAGTGGAATTGGTGACAAGGAACTATTGGTGGCCGGAAGTGACCAGAGATGTAGGGAAGTATGTGAAAGGGTGCAATTTATGCCAGAGAATGAAAAACAAGACGGAAGAACCGGCAGGGAAGTTAAAGTTAAGTGAAGTACTACAAAAGACATGGACACACTTGACGGTAGATTTTATCACGAAGTTGCTGGTAATAGCGGGAAAAGATCCGATATTGGTAGTATGTGATAGGTTGTCAAAAATGACATATTTTGTGGCAACGACAGAAGGAACATTGGTGGAAGGATTAGCAAGACTGCTTCAGGACAATGTATGGAAGCTACATTGGTTGCCAGAGAGTGTAGTATTGGATAGAGGACCTCAGTTTGCAGCAGAGTTGACAAAGGAGTTGAATAGAATGCTAGGGATCAAAATAAAGTTGTCGACAGCATTTCACCCTCAGACAGATGGACAAACTAAGAGGATGAACCAAGGATTGGAGTAGTATTCCTGATTCTTCATTGAACATAGGCAGAAAGATTGGCCAGAATGGTTGGCAGCAGTAGAGTTTGCAGTGAACAATAAGGTTCATACAGCAACTCAAGTTTCACCATTCATGGCAAACTATGGAAAAGAATTGAGGATGGGAGGAGATATCAGAAGAAAAGGAAAGGTGGAAAGTGTGACAGAGTTTGTTGAAAGGATAAAGAAAGTGCATGAAGAAGCAGAGGCAGCATTAAAGAAAACCCAAGAAGAGATGAAGAGGTATGTGGATAGGAGAAGAAAGGAAACAGAAAATTGGAAAAAAGGAGATTGAGTACTGTTGAGTACTAAGGATCTAGTGTTCAAGGAAAGACTGACAAAAAAGTTGATGGAGAGGTATGTAGAGCCATACATGATAAAAGAGATAGTATCGTCGAATGTAGTGAAATTGCATCTACCAAGTTCAATAAAGATTCATCTGGTAGTAAATGTAAGCCGGATAGTTTGTTATAAGGAACAGGTGAAGGGACAGAAGAAAGAGGAAGGAAAACCAGTAGAAGCGGAAGAAGTTGAAGAATGGGAAGTTGAAAAAATATTGAACAAGAAAAAGATGAGGGGAGTGGAAAAATATTTGATAAGGTGGAAGGGATTTACAGCTGAAGGAAACACTTGGGAGAGGAGAGAAAATTTGAAAAATGCAAAAGAATTGATTGAAGAGTTTGAGCAAGGGGGGATAGAAGTTAGAAAACAGAAGGGAGAAGTAGATAAATACAGAAGGATGGAGTTACCAGGAAAGTATACGGCAAAGTTACTGTATGGGTGGGATGATCAAGAATTTGAGGAGGAATACTTAAATAAATTGGAAAAGAATTGGAAGAAATAGAAGAAAAATAGGCAGATTGACAAAAGTGAGCATTTGAGGAGGATAGAAGCAAAAATGGAAGAAGAAAACGAGAAGATAAGAAGAAGAGACTGGAGAATAGAATATTTCTCCAGAGAAGAAATCTTAAGAGGGGGGTAATGTCAAGACCATTGATGATGGACTCTATTTTTTATTCTCTTTTTACTTTATTTTATTTTGCCTTTTCTTTTTATTTTCTTTTCTATTTTTAGAACAACTTGGGTTAAGGTTTATCTGTCATGCTGTCACTTCAGTCACAAGTGATGGCATGGTCACATGATCAATTACAAGATATAGGAGAAGAAAGTAGAAGGTTCTGGAATAAAGTAATGTCATACAACATGGACAACACATATTGACCTCATGTTATACACATGGTTATTAGGGTAGGGTGCACAGTAGTGAGCATGGACTATGGGTAGTAGTATATAAGGTAGATTACTTTGTACTAGGAACTCTATCGAGTTCTCTTGTGTTTACTCTAATACAAGAGTTTGTTCTTTTACCCAACTCTAAGGGTTTAAGTTCATAACATTAGGGTTGGTCAAAAGAGTGAACCTTGTATTAGGGTCAATACAAGAGAACTCGATAGAAGAATCTGTACAAGATTGTCTATCTTATATACTAATACCTACTAGTCTATGTGAGCTATTTCTAGCCTACCCTAAACGACCATGTGTATGCCTTAAGGTCAATATGTGTATTATATATTGTATGATATCATCTCTTCCAGAACCTTCTTTGTCTTTCTATATGTTTCATGACTTATGACTGTGTCATTACTTTAACTCTAACTCTGGTTCTAAAAATAAAATAAAGGAAAATAAATTGAAAAGAAAATAAAAATAATTGAAGTCCACTACTTTCAACTTTGACAGTATAGCAGAGTATAATACTCCAATATTGGCTGAGCTATAGCAAAATTGAATAGTTCACCTTTTTTAACTTAAAAAATCAAGGTTCATGTAATAGTCCTCCTATATAAATCTTGACTAAGAATCTTTATTAACTTATATTCATATTATGTCTTTGTTCTAGGAAGTGTATAGTGATTTCATTCCAATATTGAATATTCTTT
>JAJOHK020001966.1:0-10932 GCA_022457215.2 Leucocoprinus gongylophorus
GCACTCACTCCCACTCGGACTTCTCTCCTTCATCTGAAGTTGCGACCACGCGGCAGACAGACGGCGCAGCACATAAGCTGAAGCCAAGGTCGTTCCACAAGTCCACTCATCTCCGAGTACATCCTGCGGACTTCCACCCCGGTGTGAACCGCGCCTGACAAGGTATTTAATTAGGACAGTAGTTAGTAGGGCAGTAGATAAGTAGTTAGTAGATGGTATAAGTGGGACAAGAAGAGTGCCTACTATTACCTATAGAGAATCTACTACTGTTTAGAATCAACAGTGAGAGAATGAAGAAAGATTGTAGTCACTGGAAACAAGGCTACAGTGATAGCATACTGTTGTTAACAAGCAACAAGAGAATAAATTGGGAGAGATATTTTGAAGAGATCATTGGAAGAATGAGATAGCAGATATTGGTCAGATAGATATGAGGGAGATGATGAAAAGATATAGTGAAGAAGAAACAGTTAGAATGATGAAAGAAATAATGGAGAATAATGAAAAAATATTAAAAGTACAAAAACAATTAGGGGAGCTGCAAGTGGAAGAAAAGAAAAGAAGGCAAACAGAGATAAGGAGGAGAGAAGAAGAAAGAATAAGAGAACAAGAAGAGACAGATAGATGAATGAAAGAATGTAGGAAAAGAAATGAGAAGGAAAGAGAGGAAAGAGAAGAGAAGAAGAGGGTAGAAGAAAAATGGAAAAAGATAGAAAGTATGAGGAAAAGGGAAGAAAGAAGAGCTGAGAAAGAATGGAGGTATCAGGAGATAAGGGAAGAAAGGAGAGAAGAAAATAGACAGAAAGCGATGGAGGAAAGAAAGTGTTTTGCTTGTGGAGGATTTGGGCATATGGCCTATAGTTGTAGGAATGTGGGAGAAGAGGAACTGATCCAGGTGTCCTCAAATAGATTTGAAGTGTTGAAGGTCAGAGTAATGCAGAAAGGAAAAGGAAGTGGCAAAGAAGTAGCAAAAGATAGGAAGGAGGTATTGAGAGAAGAAAAAGCAAAGAGAGGGGTAGAGGTGAAACAGACAAAGGTAGAAAGGAAGGAGAAAAAGGAGAAATTGCTAAGAGAGGTGACGGTGAAGATTGGGTTAAAGCAAGAGGAAGAAGGAGAGGGAGTGGTGACAGAAGCATTGTTAGATAGTAGTGCAACGGGGTTGGTAATAAGTGAAGAGTTTGCAAGGAGGCACAAGTTTAAAAGGACAAAGTTAGAAAGACCAGTGTATGTGAGGAATGTTGATAGCATGCTAAATTATGCAAGGCCTATAGTAGATACAGTGGAGGTGGAAATATTCTTTAAGAGACATAAAGAGAGGACATCGATAGATGTGATTGGAGAGTAGAAGTAGAGTGTGATATTGGATATGCCTTGGCTAGGACGTCATAACCCAGAAATAGATTGGAAGATAGGAGAGGTAAAGATGACAAGGTATCCAGACGAGTGTAGAAAGAAGTGGAAAACAGAAAGGCAGATGAAATCAGAATGGAAGAAGCAGCAGGAAAAGGAAGAGAAAAAAGAAATGAGGAGACTGACAATAGAGGAAGAAAAAACAATAGCAAGAATAATGGAAGAAAAGAAGGAAGAAGAGGAAGACTTGATAGAGTTAAGAGTGACTGAAGAAATGGTTCTACGAAGGTTCCATAAGTATTTGAAGGTATTTGAAAAGAAGGATTCAGAAAAAATGCCGACAAGGAAGGCCTAGGATCATGCCATAGATCTCAGAGAGGGATTTGTACTGAAAAATGGGAAGATATATCCGTTATCGAGAGTAGAAAGAGAGGAGGTGCAGGAGTTTGTAAAGGATTAGTTGAGGAAGGGGTATATTAGGCCATTGAAATCACCACAGACATCACTGGTGTTCTTTGTGCCAAAAAAGGATGGGAGAAAGAGGATGGTGCAAGATTATCAATATCTGAATAGTTGGACAATCAAGAATAACTACCCATTGCCACTAATTTTGGATTTGATAGATAGTATAGGGAAGAAGAAGGTGTTTATGAAGATGGACTTAAGGTGGGAATATAATAATGTGAGAATAAAGGAGGGAGATGAGTGGAAGACAGTATTTTCAATGCCTGAAGGGTCATTTGAACCCACGGTAATGTTCTTTGGGTTGACTAACTCACCAGCAATATTTCAGGCAATGATGAATGACTTGTTTAGAGATTTGGTAGTGGAAGAAAAGGTGGTGGTATTTATTGATGATGTGATAGTAGCAACAGGTACGGAAGAAGGACATGATGAGATAGTGGAAGAAGTGTTAAAAAGGTTGGAGAAAAATGATTTGTTTGTAAAACCAGAGAAATATATGTGGAAGGTTAGGGAAGTAGGATTCTTAGAAGTAATAATAGGAGAAGATGGAGTGAGAATGGAAAAGGAGAAGGTGCAAGGAGTTGTAGAATGGCCAGTACCAAAGAGCATAAAGGATGTACAGAAGTTTTTGGGGCTAGCAAACTATTACAGACGGTTTGTGAAAGATTTTGCTAAGATAGCAAAGCTCTTACATGAGATAACAAGGAAAGAAACAAAATGGAGTTGGGGAGAAAAACAACAAAGAGCATTTGAAGAGTTGAAAGAGAGGTTTATGACAGAACCAGTCTTGGTTACACCAGACTTGGATAAAGAGATGAGGGTAGAAGTGGATGTGTCAGATTTTGCAATGGGAGGAGTGTTGTCAATGAAGTGTGAAGATGAGAGGTGGAGGCCAGTGGCCTATATTTCTAAATCATTGAATGAAGCTGAAAGGAATTACGAGATTCACAATAAGGAGATGTTGGTGATAATTCGGTGCTTAGAGATATGGAGGCATTTCTTAGAAGGAGCCAATGATTGATTTGAGATATGGACAGATCACAAAAACTTGGAGTACTTCATGAAGGCTCAAAAGTTGAATTGAAGACAAGCAAGATGGTCACTATATTTGTCGAGATTTAATTTCACTTTAAAGCATGTGGCTGGCAAGAGTATAGGGAGAGTAGATAGTTTGAGTAGAAGAGTAGATTAGGCAGAAGGAGTGGAAAAAGATAATGAAAATCAAGTAATGGTGAAGAAAGAATGGTTAGAAGTGAGAGCAATAGAACAGCTGATAGAAGGACCAGAGAAGGGGATAGTAAAGAAAATAAAGGAAGCTAGAGATAAGAATGAGGAGGTAATAAAAGTGGTAGAAGAGATGAAGAAGGCAGGAGTTAAGACATTGAGAGATGAGGAATGGCAGATAGAGGAAAGATTAGTGCTGAAAGAAGGAAGAGTGTATGTTCTGAAAGATGAGAAGTTGAGAGGGGAGATCATTTGGCTGCATCATGATATGCCGATAGCAGGACATGGAAGACAGTGGAAGATGATAGAACTGGTTACTAGAAATTGTTGGTGGCCAGAAATGATAAAGGAAGTAAAGCAATATGTGGAGGGGTGTGATCAGTGTCAAAAGATGAAGAATAGAGCAGAGATGCTGGCAGGAAAATTAAAGCCTAATTAGATACCTGAGAAACTGTGGCAACATATATCGGTGGATTTTATTACAAAGTTACCGGTATCAAAAGATCATGATTTGATCTTGGTAGTGTGTGATAGGTTCTCAAAAATGTCCCACTTTGTAGCGATGACAGAAAAAATGATGGCAGAAGGATTAGTGAGGATGTTTAGAGATAATGTGTGGAAATTGCATGGGTTACCAGAGAGTGTGATATCGGATAGAGGACTGCAGTTTGTGGCGGAGTTGACAAGAGAGTTGAATAAAATGTTGGGGATAGAAACAAAGCTGTCTACAGCTTATCATCCAGAGACAGACGGTTAGACGGAAAGGACCAATCAAGAGCTGGAGCAATATTTGAGAATATATGTCAATCATAGGCAGAACAACTGGGCCAAATGGTTAGCAACAGCAGAATTTGCATTCAACAACAAGGTGTATACAGCGACAAAGACGTCACCATTCCAAGTGAACTATGGGAGAGAACCAAGGATGGGCTTTGACATAAGAAAAAAGGGGAGGAATGAGAAAGCAGAAGAGTTTGTAAGAGAGATGAAAGAAAGGCATGAAGAGGCAAGAGCAGTGTTGGTAAAATCACAGGAAGAGATGAAGAGACAGGTAGATAGAAGTAGGAAAGAGACAGAAGAGTATAGGATAGGAGATAGGGTGTTGATTAGTACAAAAGATTTTTCAGCAGAGTTGATGAAGAGAGCAACAAAGAAGCTGACAGAGAAATTTATAGGACCATATGTGGTCAGAAAGATTGTGTCAGAGAATGCAGTAGAGTTGGAGTTACCGGTGTCGTTAAGAATACATCTGGTGGTTAATGTAAGGAGAATAGTGAAGTACAGAGAGCAGATAGAAGGACAGAAGAAGATCCCACCACCTCTTGTTAAGGTAGATGGTGAGAAGGAATATGAAGTAGAGAAAATTCTGGATAGACAAGAAAGGAGAGGTAAGACAAAATATTTGGTGAAATGGAAAGGGTATACAACAGAAGAAAATACGTGGGAAGGATTAGAAAATTTGAAGAATGCAAGAGAGAAGATAGAATAATTTGAGAAGGGAAGATTTGAGGAAGAAATATGAAGAATAAGAGTGAAGAAAGGAAAAGAGATGAAGTTAAATCCAGAGGCGGAAGAATTCAAGAGAGGAGAATTACCAGGAAGATATACAGCAAAGTTGTTATATGGGTGGGATGATAAAAAATTTGATGAAGAATATTTGAAAAAATTGGAGAGAAATTGGAATAGGTGGAAGAACAATAGAAAGGAAGGAGAGAAGGAGTACATGAGGAAGTTAGAAGAAAGTTTGGAATGGAACAAGAAGGATAAGCAGAGGAGCAAGAAAATCTGGGGGGACAAAAAAGAAGTTCCTCTGGAAGCAGAACCCTAAGAAGGAGGTACTGTTATGGGATACTTTGGACATGAATAATTTTTATTTTCTTTTTCTTTTATTTTCTGACTTTATAGGAATTTTGTTTTCTTTTTCTTTTTCTTTTCTTTTGGATGATGAAGAGGTACATGACACTGCAGTCACATGACATGTCACATGATGTGATGTTATAGGCCTAGAAGGTAGTGGAAGAATCTAGAAGATGATGTTAGGGCACATATATACAACATAGTGGCCTTGAGTAGGAAATGAGGTGGACATGAGGTTGTAGCACAGACCATGTATACTTTGTATATATAGGACTCTAATTTAGCAGAGACTCCTTGTTGAGTTCTCTTGTGAAATTCCCACATTATAACTCTACTAAGAGATTTACTCGTTAGTGAGATCATTTGTCATTGTGATAAGTGGTTGCCACAACAACTTCTGCTAAATTACAAAGCCAATGGTTTTTAATAAATATTTGATTGTCATTGTCCTTTTTTATCCTTACTTTTTAGTCTAGTCTCCTACTTAATTTGTCTGCCTTTCCCATTTTTGTTTTTAGGATATGCTTCAAGATGAAATCAAATCTTGACAAATATAATGCCCATCTGGCTTGTCTTCTGTTTAATTTATGTGCCTTCATAAAATATTCCAAGTTTTTGTAATTTGTTTAGACTTTGAACTTAAACTTTGTGCCTTTTAGTAAATGCCTCCAATTTTCTAACCTTTTTATAACTGCTAACACCTTCTTATCATGGATCTTGTAATTTCTCTCTGTTTCATTTCAAGATTTTGAGAGAAAGGCTACTAGTTGCCACTTTCTATCCTCATACTTTATGGATAGAATCTCTCCCATAGCATAATCTGATACATCAACTTCCATCCTTATTTTTTTATCTAGGTCTGGTACTGCTAACACTGGTTCTTTTGTAAACTTCTCCTTCAACTTTCTAAATGCCTCTTCTTGTCTCTCTGTTCACTCCTACTTCTAATCCTTTTTTACTATATCATGCAATGATCTGGATATTGCTGTGAAATTTTTAATAAATTGATAATAGTAGTTTGCTAATCTTAAGAATTCCTGTACATCTTTAACTTCTTTTGGAGTTGGCCAATCCAAAACATCTTTCACCTTCTTTTCTTCCATCTTAATTCTCTCTAGCTCTATTACTGCTCCTAAAAATCCTACTTCTTTTACTTTCTATTTATATTTTCCTGATTTTATATATAAATTATTTTCTACCAGTCTTCTTATTACTTCCTCTACTATCTGTCATATCCCAAACTCCGAAACATGTCCGAGACATGTTTAACTTCAATACAACATCAGATCCCTGCAGATATTTGGTCTCATTTGTGTCCGAAACTCTGTCGGTAGTTTGGTACTTTATAATGGACTTAATTCCACCAAAAGTCCGCGGTTATTTCACTTTATTTGAGTCAAAATCTGCGGTCATATTCATCTGTATCCATTGCCTAATTATCTCCTTCAAACTCCGCAAATTTACTCGGAATTTATGTGGAGTTTTCCCCTCTTCAAATCTGAACTCCTATATAGTATTTCACTAATGAAACACTCGCTCAGAGATCTGTTTTAGTTACTCCTTTTGTTATTTTATGTATTTAAGGCTAGTGACCCCTTTGTAGTAGCTAGCCTGATAATTGACTAAAAGTTGACACTAAATCTCCAGTGTCAATGGTGACGCGCTTTACTTCTCTCCTTATAACTCCTTACAAGACCAATCTCTGAAATTGTGACCATGTGGCTTGTAGGAGGCACAACACATAAGTTGAGGCCAAGGTCGTTCTGGCAAGTCCGCATCACTGAGCTCATTGTAGGAGTTTCTACACTCTGTGCATGTCCGAGCCAACTCCACGGACTTTCATCTTCAAGTGTGAGCTACACCTAACACTATCTCATTATATTCTTCTTTCATCTCTATTCCTATTATCACATCATCTATGAAACTTGCTACCTTTCCAGTATTAATGAGATTCTGTAGAATTCCATTCATTATAGTCTGGAATATCACTGGTAAATTAGTAAGTCTGAAGAACATTACTGTCAGCTCAAATGACCCTTCTGGTATGGTAAATGCTACCTTTCACTCATCTCCTTTCTTTATTCATACATTTTTGTACCTTTATCTCAAGTCCATCTTCATAAATACTGTTTTTATGCCAATATTTTCTACAATGTCTGAAATAAGAGACAGAGAATAATTATTTTTTACTGTCTATTCATTAAGATACCTATAGTTCTATACCATATGCTTCTTTCCATCTTTCTTCTCTACAAAGAATACTGATACTATTTGAGGTGACTTTAAGAGTCTGATATACCCCTTCCTCAATTGTTCTGAAATAAACTCATATACTTCTTCTCTCTCCTCCCTTAATAATGAGTACATCTTCCCCTTTCTTGGCACAAATTCTTCTTTTATATTAATAGCATGATCCCATAGTTTCCTTGTGGGCATTCTTTCACTAGCTTTCTTACCAAAAATATAAATCCACTTGTGGAATCTTTCTGGTACCAGCTGTTTTGCTTCTTCCTCCAATTTTGCTACTTTTTCTTTATCCCAAACCTCTTATTTCTCTACTATCTTCTTCACTTCTATTGTTTTTTCCTTTTTTGGTTTTTTTCTTTCTTTCTTCTTTTATTTCTTCTCTTTTTCCTTCTGCTTTTCCCATTATAATTTCCCCTGCTTTGGTCTCTATTGCTTTCCATACTCTTTTAAACACCTCATTATCTTCACTTCTCCTATTCTCCAGTCAATCTCAGGATTGTAATATGTAAGCCATGGCATTCCCAAGATTACATTCTACTTTTGTCTCCTAATTACATCTATCTCTGTCCTTCTTCTATGTCCTTAATAATAAATATTCATCTTTATAGTATTTTATATTAGTCCTTTCTTGTTGAATGTTTCATTCACATTTCTCATATATATTGGTCTTTCTATTTTTTTCAGTTTAAACCTTTATTTTCTGGCAAATTCTGAACTTATCACTAATTCTATAGCCCTACTGCCTAATAAGGCTTCCACCATTACCTCTTCCTGTATATCAACTCCTTCCAATCCAATCTTCACAATTACTTCTCTCAACATGTCCTTATAGTTCAGATTACAAATGAATATATTTTCTGCTACTTTACTGAGCATTGCAAACCTATTTATGTTAGAACCTAATCAAGGACTATTAGGTTCTTTTCTTCATTTCAATTGTTCCTTGTATTCTGATTGTTCTTGTACTCTGTTCTTCTTCCTTGGCCCACAATTTCTTATCTTTTATAATGAACTCTTCCACTAGTAGCCTCTCTTCATATCTGCTATTCTTTACTGCTCTTTTAAATTTCTATACAAATTCCTCTATTGTTTTTCCTTCCTGCTCTAATCTTTTCAATTTTGCTACTTCTATCGTTTCTTTATCTTTGTTAGAAATTAGACTTTATCTTATTTGCTTTTTTTCTTTCTTTTTCTTTTAGTCTATTCTATTTTTAGAACTAGAAAAGGGGATCAGTAGGAGGTTACAGGTTATGGTCACACTATCACATGATCATGTGTCATGATAGGAAACAGTAGAAGATTTTGAAAGAAATGACATCATAATATGTATTATATATATAGTAGCCTTAAAGCAGACACATAGTCATTTAGAGTAGGCTAAAAGTAGTAGTGCACAGACTAGTAGTCTGAGGTATATAAGGTAGAAAATTCTGTACAGAGTTTTTTATTAAGTTTTCTTATGTTAATACTAATACAAGGTTTTATTCATTGATCAACTCTAAGATCTTTGAGTTGTAACAATCTTCTCTTCTGAATTCTTTCCTTATATTCACTAAAAATTCTCCTGCTGTCTTATATTCCAATAGCCCTCCTTCCAGATCCTCCAATGTATTTTCCTTCCAAATATCTGCTGATCCTTCCCTGTATATATGACAGAATTCACTGAATTTACTCCTCTACTGCTATCTCCCTTATCTTCATTCTTAGGTATAATTTGCATACCATAGCAAAACCTGGAACCTTCTCTGAGGATCCATCAAATACTTGTGGCTTAGCCACTTCTGTATTTACTCTCTGTAATTCTTCTTCTTTTCCTCCAGCTGTAGCTAGCAAGATCTAGATTTGTGCCTGTATTGCTACCAGTTGTTCCTGCTATTGTTAGATAATTTGTTCATAGTTTATAAAGCTGCATTGACTCATGTTATACTGGGGAGGAGGTGAAATTGGTAATGGTGATGATGATGATGGTGGTGGTGTTGAAGGAGATAATGTGTAAAGTAGTAGAGAAGAGAAGCTAGTACTAGCTTTACTTTCTGATTCATACTCAGAACTTGAGGAAATCTCTATAGGTGCTAGTAGGCCTTCTTCTTGTCTCACCTTATAATATCTACTAACTACTTGTACTTTAAGAAAAATGTATATAATTTTGACTTAAGAAAGTTGTTTTACTTTAGACAAGGTTTTAAAAATGCTTGTTGTTCTCCTGTATAGATAAATCACAAGTGGGTCTGTAGCATAGAGTTGATAATGAAAAAAGATATGTAACACATCTACAAAAGGTGATATATTTGAAGTGTACCAGTAGGCTTTGAGATAAACAAATGGCCAGACTTCCCCTGTCTAGCTAGTATATCTCTTATGCCTAGAGCTTGGTAATTTTTCTTGACTAAAAGTCTGTGTTGTCTCCTGGTTGAGGATAGTAAGAAAGTAAGAGTATAGAGAGGGTCCTGTGCTGAACAGTCTCATGAATAGAAATCGAGTTCTAATGTTATAACTCAAAGACCTTAGAGTGGGTCAAAGAGAAAGAATCTTGTATTGGATATTACAAGAGAACTTGATGGAGTTTCTAGTACCAAGTTGTTTATCTTATATACTCTACTGGATAGTCCATACTACTACTACATCTAGCCTATTCTAAAGACTATATATAGACTATAAGGTCAATATGCATTAAACACATTGTATAATATTATTATCTTAGAACATTCCACCATATTCCATTGTGATCATGTGATTGTTATTGTGACATGTGACATGTAGCATGCATGACACATTATATAGCCATTATAACTGTAAAATTATGTTAAACCCTAAATAAAATAGAAATGAAAATAAAAAGAGAATAGAAAAAGGAAAATAAAATATAGTTCAATGTTTGCAACTCTGACATTTATGTTAGGAACAGACTAGCTACTGAACCAGTTATACTCAAAGTGTGCAATGTCAAGCTTAGTTTTATTATCTAGCTAGTACTATATATATACTTTATACTATACTCCTAACACTATATATATGCTATTTTCATTATATAATCAAAACTTATATCTGATGGAGGCTGTTATCTGTCATAGTAAATGTCAGGCTAATTTTAGAAGGTAACTAATTATGTCACTATATTAATATGCTTGTTATTTCTATCAACACTTATTGCTTTTAGATATACAATATGTCATCTGAAACAGTTTGATGAGCACTTTTCAATACAAGTTTAATCATATGAATCTACATAGCTGTTCATGAGATATTAGCCAATAAAACTTTTACAGTTACTGATAGCCTGATATCTTAGTTGTTTGTTATTGCTTTTATACATCCTATATATGTGTAGATAGCCATTATTTGGGGCTTTCCAGTGCAACTTAGTTTGTGAAAATTTGTCCACTAGTTGTAGAGATACAAGCTGAATGAAGTTTGTGATAGAAGAGTAGAACTAAGACTCAGCAATAGGTTTTAAGTAGAAATAGTGACACTGCCTTTGTTTGATGAGAAAGGTAGCAAAATAAGAAGTTTTGTGATAGCATGCAAGTTATATTTGAGAATAAGAATGAAAGGAATGATGGTGGAAGAACAAGTGGAGTAGGTGTTGATATATGTACAGAGAGAATCAACGGACATTTGGAAATAAAATATATAACAAGATTTGAAAACAAGAGTATTAGAGCTTGAGATAGTGGAGGAATTTTTACAAGAGATAAAGAAAGAGTTTGGAGGAGGAGATGAAGAATCAAGAAAAGTGATAGAGTTGAAGGAGATTGAACAAGGTTAACAGACTATGAATGAATCTAGATG
>JAJOHK020001967.1:0-10927 GCA_022457215.2 Leucocoprinus gongylophorus
TGTAAAAGTTCTTGGAATATACTATTCATTATCTTTTAAAATATTTCTGGTGAATTGTATAGTCCAAAATACATCACTTTTGGCTTGAATAGTCTCTTGTTTGTTAGAAATACTACTTTTTATTCATTACCTTATTTGATTCAGACATTTTTGTATCCTGTTATATGCAAGTCCACTCGTCCAGAAATACATCTCTGTGGTGAAGTTACCTCCAAATCATACAAGCCCGCCTTCCACAGCAGCCACCTTTTTTGCAACACATCTTATGGCAGTACTGCAATCATCCAGGTATTCTGTCTTCCACGGCGGAGATACTCCTATCCAACTCGGTCTTCCATGACAGAGTTACTCCTGTCAGCATCTTAACACTGAAACCTCCACTCGGGGTAATAGGGGTTTTACTACTGAAACTCCAAGCATCTCCTAAACTATCAGTTTGTATATAAGACTAGTAGTTACATTGTAATTCACTAGTCTGATAATCAACGAAAATAAACTCTTATTGAACTCGATCTCCAGTGTTCAACAGCAATACACCAATTAGTACTCACTTCCATCTCAGACTTCTCCCCATCATCTGAAGTTGCGACCACATGGTAGACAGATGGCACAGCACATAAGCTGAAGCCAAGGTTATTTCACAAGTCCACTCATCTCCAAGTCCATCCTGTGGACTTCCACCCCAGTGTAAACCGTGCCTGATAGTATTATCAGACTCACAAGTCTGCTGTTGCTTCTGAACAGTTCCACCTACATTTCAACCTTACAAATTCGCACTTCAAAGTCCAAATGGCTTCATCTCACCATAACTCTTCAACTCCAGTCCCATCACTTGGGACACCCTTCAATATGATCTCACATTTCAGTAACCAGATAGCTTATCCACCAAATGCACCATAATGTTCAAGACAAATCCATCAAAGAGGCCACTCATCTCTAAGGTCTTCTTCCAGTACAATCCAACCTGGCCAGACAGTTTCACCTGTTCCTGGCCCAAGTATTATCTCTGTGGACAATGATCCCAATTGGAAGGATGCTCCTGCTAATCCTAGTACTAACAATAAAATAGCTAATAGATCCATATCCTTTACTTGCTTATGGTCAAAACCCCATCAGAGCGATAATACTAATGAACAATTAGCTGAAGTACTTGGTTAACTTGCTAACACCCTTAATTCTAATCAGACTCCTGGACCCAATACTAATTCAAGGGGAACTAAAGCTCACATCTCTAACACTTTCAATAGTACTGAGCCTAACAAGCTCAATAATTTCCTGTTCCAATGCTGGTTATACTTCTGTACTAATATAGCACAATTTGACATGGACATTGCGAAAATCAACTTTGCAATGACCTACCTTACTGGAGTAGCCTAGGACTGGTTTGAGGTGGGCCTCAACCAGGAAGACCAGGGCATCTTTCAAGACTGGCTCTCCGACTAGAACCTATTTGTAGATGAGCTACATTGACATTTTTGTCTTTTGGACCCCATTGGTGAAGCAGCCAACATACTGGACAATCTCCATATGAAGTCCGGCGATAAGATTTCCACTTATAATGTAGACTTCATATGTTATGCCTCCCAATTAGGTTGGAGGAATAGTATTTTGTGCCATCACTATTACTAGAGGCTCCCCAATCGGATCCAGGATCCTATCTCTACCTAGGAACAAGGAAAACCCACCTCATTCCAGGATATGTATGCTTTAGCAATAACCATCAATTACTACTACTGGAAAAGAGACCGTGAATACCACCATGCAAGGCAGGTGGAGAAAGAGGCCCTCAAGTCTTACTCTCAGAAGCAAGGAAAAGCTTCTACCTCTGGTCCTGCCACAGCCTCCCAGAACAAGGCAAATTTAGCTCTAGCGACCTCATCTGCCAAGAACTCTTCCTCTAAGTCATCTCTGTCCCCTGCTTCCAAGAAGCAACCCAATACTCCATGAGTGGACCTTTCTTCCAAGCTGGCCAGCAATGGCAAGTTGACCAGTGATAAGCACAAGAAGTATCTCAAAAACAATCTATGCTTCTATTGCAGTGCAAGAGACTACAAGCTGGACTCCTGTCCCAAGAAGCAGACCAAGGTCTCTCCTAAAGGCCACAGTGCTTTAGCAACTGCTTCTGAAAAACCCTAAGAAAAATAGAGAGCGACCCCCAGGACTCCACACAGACTGAGGGCTGTGTTGAACTTCTCTGTGCAATAACGAGTCCGATTTGACTCAATGCATCCGCTCTTTCTGATCCTCATTCACTCTTTGTTTCCCTTACTTCTCCCTTGATCCTTGGTCAGGATCACCTTAATAAAATCCCGTTCCGAGCTCTCATTGACTCCAGGTCTACTCACTATTTTGTAGACTCTAAATTTGTGGATACTCACCACCTGAAAACATCCGCAACTCCTCCAGTTGCTCTCTGCTTGTTTGATAGTTCATCAAATAGCACCATCTTTGAAATTGCTAACTTGCCCATAATGTTTTCCACCAGTGATTGTATGAATCTGGACTTCTATGTCACTCTGCTTGATTCTTTCTGCTCTTTGGTCCTTGGATACAACTGGCTTGCCCGACACAATCCACTGATTGACTGGGTAAATGGATCGATAAACTTCCATCCATCTTTGCAGGAAAATCTCGCTTCTTCTCGTGTCGTGGCCAACATACCATTGGTATCTCTATCCTTTTTGGACATTCCTCTGCAATCATCGGACTCCGTGGTTTCCATACCTATATCTAAGACCTCCGTGTCTAACTCCGAGTGACCTTACATTGCTATCATTAGTGCTGCAGCATTCTTGTGTGCATCAAAACTTCTGGGCTCCCACAATTTCAAACTTTGTCTTTGTTCTTTGGACATTCAGGCCAACTCCACAAAACTTGCAGAAACTCCTGATCTGTCCAACGTTCCCTCTGAGTATCATAAATTTGCTGATGTTTTCAGCAAAACTAAAGCTGAAGTTCTTACTCCTCATCATCTTTATAACCTCACAATCAATCTGTCAGAGGGTGCTCAACCTCTGTTTGGCCTTATATACTCTTTTTCAGCATCTGAACAGGAGGTTCTGAAGGAATTCATTGAGGAAAATCTTAATACAGGTTTCATCCAACCAACCTTATCTCCACATGGTGTACCAATCTTATTCGTTAAGAAGAAAGATGATTTACTGTGCCTTTGTGTCAACTTCTGTGGACTTAACCACATCTCCAAGAAGGATTACTATCCACTCCCGCTCATCTCTGACCTACTGGACTCACCTCACAAAGCTCAGATCTACTCAAAGATAGATCTTTGCCATGCTTACCATTTGGTTCGCATCGCTGACAGTGATGAATGGAAGACTGTCTTTAGGACATGCTATAGATTATTTGAATAGTCTGTAATGCCCTTCAGTCTTACCAATACTCCTGTAGTCTTCCAGCAATTCATGAATGATATTTTTTCTGACCTTTTGGATGTCTGTATCATAATCTATCTGGATGATATACTCATCTACTCAAATAACATGTCCAAACATCACTGACATGTGAAAGAAGTACTTAAGTGTCTCCGCAAGGCTGGTCTTTATACTAAAGCAGAGAAATGTGAATTCCACTCTGAGTATCTAGGATATATCCTTTCTCCTTCTGGCCTTACTATGTCCAATGACAAAGTAAAGATTATTCAAGACTGGTGAAACCCAAGAAAGTCAAGGATATTCAATCCTTCTTAGGTTTCACAAACTTTTACCACTGGTTCATCTTTAACTATTCGGACATTGTCATCCCATTGACACATCTCACCTAGAAGAACATTCCTTGGAAGTTTGACTCCTCCTGTCAAGATGCTTTCAACTCTCTCAAGAAAGCACTCACTTCTACTCCTATCCTCACTCATTGAATTCCTGATACTCAACTTATTGTGGAAACTGATGCCTTGGACTATACTCTCGCTGTAATCCTTTCTATTGTAAACAAAGAAAATGAAGTTCATCCAGTTGCCTTTCACTCTCACACTTTCACTGTGGTGGAGTTGAACTACGACACACATGATAAGGAATTGCTTGCCATCTTTGAAGTCTTCAAGATTTGACGACACTATTTGGAAGGTCCAGCCTATCCTATTGATGTTGTTATGGATCATAAGAACCTTGAGTATTTTTCAACTACCAAGGTATTGATCTGGAGGCAAGCGCGGTGGTCTGAGTATCTCTCCCAGTTCAACCTTATCATTAGGTTCTGCCCTAGTTGTCTCAGCACAAAACCAGATACTCTCACTAGATGATGGGACATCTATCCTAAAGGGGGGAATATTGGCTATGCCACAATCAACCCTCACAACTTCAAGCCTATCTTCACTCAAGAACAACTTGTAGCCTCTGTATGAGCTACTGTCCTTCTTTTCCCTTCTCTCCATGCAGCTACAGTCGTGGATCTGGACACCCTACATCAAGACATCCTCTCAGCTCTCCCTAGTGACCCAATTGCTACAAATCACATCTCCGCAGATAGCTGGTAGTCTATGGACCCAAACAGTCTACTCCTCCTCAACAACAGAATTTATATACCATCTGCTGGTAACCTCCACACATGTGTCCTCCAGTATAATCATGATCATATTTTTTCCGGACATTTTGGTCAAAACAAAACACTGGAATTAGTCTACTGCGGATACATCTGGCCCAGCCTCTGTGCTGATGTACAACAATTTTGCAAGTCCTGTATTACTTGTATGCAATCCAAACCACAATGTTACAAGCTCTACAGATCTCTCAAACAACTCCCCATCCCTGAACAACTATGGAATTCCATTTCTATGGACTTCATCAAGAAACTTCTGTCATTCTCTAGGTTTGACACTATCTTGGTCATAGTTGACTGGCTCACCAAGTAGGCAATCTTTATCCCTGCCCATGACACCATCACATCTGTGGACTTAGCATGTCTATTCATCCTTCATGTGTTTTCCAAACATAGTGTTCCTTCCCATATCATCTCTGACAGAGGCTCAGAGTTTGTATCAAACTTCTTTTGATCTTTAGGTACTGCTCTCGATATGTGGCTTCACTTCACTTCAGGTTATCACTCCAAAGGTGATGGACAAACCAAATATACAAATCAGACTCTTGAGCAATATCTCTGTGTATATTGTAACTACCAGCAAGACACCTGGTCTGAACTCCTATCTCTCACAGAGTTTGCCTACAATAATGCTCTGAGTGCTACTACCAGTGTTTCTTCTTTCTTTGTTAATAAGGGATATCATCCAAACATCACTGTTCACCCTGAATGTGATATTGCTTCCTTTCAAGCCTATGACTTTGCTATAGATCTCAATGAATTACAGAGTACCCTCAAAGCTGAAATCTCCACAGCCCAACAGCATTATCAGAAATCCACTGATGCGTGATGTTCCCCTGCTTCTGATTTCAAAGTAGGTGACAAAGTCTTTGTCAAGGCTCAGTTTTTCCGAACCACCCAGCTTTCAAAGAAACTCTCCAAAAAATATCTTGAACCCTATGAAATTATCTCTCAGTCTGGCACTCTACCATTCACTCTCTGTCTTCCAGAGTCTATGTGCTTTGTCTATCCAGTCTTCTATATGTCCATGCTCAAACCTGCCATATCCAACACTTTCTCTGAGAGAATACAACCAGCCCTCACTCTAGTCATAATTGATAGGGAACCTGAATATGAAATTTCTTGGATAGTAGATTCTAAAATCAATTGCTGACAGGCATGTAAACTCCTGTACAAGGTGATCTAGTTAGGATATGAAAACACTAGAGACGAATCTGAATGGATTCCTGCATCCAAACTTACTTATGCCACCGACTTGGTATCCAATTTCCACATTGCATATCCTGCCAAGCCTGGTCCTCTCCTATTGTTCTGAACATACTGTTGCATTTGTCCCCTGCCTCCGTGCATTTCCAACAGGGATTTTCCTTCATTAATTTCTTAGTATATTCTGTCCGCTTATTTCATTAACCCTCAGCTTCCATGTACTTTTCGGGGTTTTCTTTTCAAAAACTTTCAAACTTCTTTTCACTTTAATTCTTGATTTCCTTACTCACACATTTAAATCACAGAAAATAAAAAATTCTATTACAAAAAACAAAACCACTATACTAACAGGAGGCAGATAACAGAGTTCCCTCCTCCTGACTTTCTCTGGAGCCATCTTTGGACCCCTCTGCATCATCTCCACTTTTCTCCTTCCTGACTGCTCCTTCTGAACTCCATCTCTGCTCCATTGTGGCCCCAATCCTCTCCAACTGGGCTATATTCCTCTCTTGACTCTTCATCAAGTCCTGGAAGGACCTCCTGACTCCTCAGTACTCCTCCATAAGTTCTTGGAGTGCCTTTTCAATGGCACTTATGACCCTGCTATAAGTAGGGGTCATGGCCGGAATGTTGGTATTAGTGTGGGGTATATACCACTGCTTGAGTGCAATGCACCTGGTGCAGGCAAGGGAGCAGCTATGAAGAAGAAAATTATTAAAAAATAATAATAATAAGTATATAAAAATACTCACCTTGAGGAGTGCACCAAACAATCCTGCCCGGTGCACATACACCTCTCACAGGGATTAGCATCCCCTATCTTCACTGCAGTACCTCCACAGTACTTTCCTGGTTGCTCCCCTCTAGCCTTCTTAGAAGGCTGTTGCCTCTTCTTATCTTCAGCAGCAACTTCCTTGCGCTTGGATTCCAGATCATGGGATCCTTTAGCCCCCTCCAATAGGGTGGCTTCTTCCTCTAGCATCTCATCCCAGAGTTGTTGGATGTACTCCAACTTCTTCTTCTCCTCCACAATCCTCTGTTTTTTGGCCCCTTCCTTAGCTTTGGCCTCCACTTCTCTCCTGGCTTTCTAAGCCACACACTCTGCATGACGGGCCTCTACTGCATCTTGCAATCAAAGGAGGGACTGCTGCTCCTCCTCATGCCATCACTACATCTCACGGCGCTGCTTCTTGAGCATTTCAGCATCATTTTGAGAAATGTCGGAGAAGGCAGGGAAAGATATAATGATATAGAAACAAGAGCGATAAACTTCCTTTTCTGTTTATGTATTGTTGACCTAGGTACCATCACAGGATTTTTGGATAAATCCAATAGGACTTTGAATAAACTCAATAGGACTTCAAAGGCTCAGTCCTAAGGAGGAAATACTGTCATATGCAAGTTCACTCATCCAGAAACTACATCTCTGTGGTGAAGACACCTCCAAAACATACAAGCCCACCTTCCACAGCATCTACCTTTCTCGCAATACATCTTATAGTGGTGCTACAACCATCTGGATATTCCATCTTTCACAGTGGAGATACTTCTATTCAACTCGGTCTTCCATAATGGAGTTACTCCTGTCAGTGTCTCAACACTGAAACCTCCACTCAGGGTAATAGGAGTTTTACCACTGAAACTCCAAGCATCTCCTATACTTTCCGTTTGTATATAAGACTAGTAGTTACACTGTAATTTGCTAGTCTAATAATCGACGAAGATAAACTCTTATTGAACTTAACCTCCAGTATTCAATGGCAACACACCAATCAGCACTCACTTCCATCTCAGACTTCTTCCCATCATCTAAAGTTGTGACCACATGGCAGACAGATAGCGCAGCACATAAGCTGAAGCCAAGGTTGTTCTATAAGTCCACTTATCTCTAAGTCCATTCTGCAGACTTCCACCCTGGTGTGAACTATGCCTGACAATGTGTAAACCATAAGATCAATATATATTAAGCATATTGTATAACATCATTATTCCAGAAGCTTCTACCATGTTCTATCATAATTACATGATTGTGTGACCATAACATCACACTAAACCCTAATTTCAAATAAAAGAGAAGTGAAAATAAAAACAAAATGGAAATAAAAATAAAAATATGAAAAATAAAAAATAAAACTGAGTTCAATATCTACAATTCTAACATACTTAATCCAAGTTGATTATTAGACTAAGGAATCATACAAGATAGTTGTAATTCTATATAGGAAAAGGTATTTAATAATAATATACTACATATACTCTGAGTTTTGTTAGACACTGTAGGATGTTATAGTGCACTTAGACACTAAAATTTTTCTTTTTCTTTTATCTATTTTCTTGATTTAATATTTCTTTTCTTTTGATTTTTTTTTTATTTTCTTTTTATTTTGATGATGAAGAGGTATGTGACTGTGGTCACATGACATGTCACATCATGTGAGGTCATAAGCCTAAACTTTGGGAAAAAAGACTAAAAGAATAATATTAGAGCATAAGTATATAGCATAGTGTCTTTATAAAAGATATAAGGATGAGATATGGTGAAAGCATAGACAACACATAGACATTAGAGTAGGGTTATTTATTGCTAGCATAAACCATGAAACTTTTGTATAAATAGTATAAGAATACAGCAGAGACTTCTTGTCAAGTTCTCTTATAATCCCCACATAGATATCTTACTAAGAAATTTATTGTTTGTGTTACTATTGGTCTTTGTGACTAGTGGTTGCTACAACATAGGAGTTGTTAATTAGAACTTCATGAGATTGTTGTAAAATAAAAAAGCTTTTATCCATAAATTAATAGATAATTGGAATAGAGTACAATCCATACTGGAAAAAAATAAGAAGTATAAAAAGCTTGGCATTATCTAGAATATAGTTAGTTAGTATATGACAATTAATATAGATAAGACCATAATTATTTTATAGTACTATCTATAAAAAGTAGTCAAAGTATTAGTATATTTGAGAGATTTCTATTAATTTAATTTATTTTCCTTTCTTATTTTCATTTTCATTATATTTATTTTCTTATTTTGTGATCTAGTATTAGAGTTTAGTATGATGTTATATATAAATGTCATAACTATGACAATATGTTACAAATGTGTTATATTTGTCATAATCATGGTTACATAATCATGTGACACAGGAGAAAGGTATAGAAAATTCTAAAATAATATTATATAATATATTTTAACCTTATGTATAATATAAGGCTTTTAGTATTGGTTAGATATAGCTTAGTATAGACTATTGACCTAGTATATATAAGGTAGATACTTTGTACTAGAAATTCTATTGAGTTCTCTTCTATTAACTCTAATATAAGATTCTTTTCTTGTTCTAACTCTTGAACTTAAATTGTAACACTATAGGTGTTAAGGTGAAAGTGTACTTATGTATTGAGTGGCACAAGAAAACTTAATAGAGTTCCTACTATAGAGTAGTCTACTTTATATATTTCTAAGAGTTAGTCTGTACATATTGAACCTTGTTATAACTTAAGCTCTGAGTTAAGTGAAAGACACACTCTTGTATTGAGTAACATAAGAGAACTTGATAGAGTTCCTAAGTACAAGACATCTACCTTATATACAAACTACTGATGGTCTATGCTACACTTCTTTAGCCCTACTCTAATGACCATGTGTTTGTCTTAAGGTCAATATATGTTGACCATGTCATATGATGACATCATTTCTAGAACCTTCTACATTGTTCTATTACATCATGTGAGTATGTGACTTATGTGACATGTGATGTCATGTTTTGCCTTCTTTGCCTATGTCCACATAAGAAACAGGAAAAAGAAACTCAAAATAAAATAAAGAAACATAAAAGAAAAGGAAAATAGAATAAAACCAAGTTCATCATTCACAACTCTGACAAACCTACCCTAAAGCTATGACTAAGTCTTTTTAGTAGTTTTTATGACATTCCACCAAGTCATATAACTATGTGATTGTGACAGCCACATGTTATGTCATGTCACATCCCTTAGCTTATAATGACTAGATAGCGGGAATAACAAGAAAACTTGGTAAGAAGTTTTATTCAATTCAACTACTTGTACAAATTGCACTTGGCCTATTCTACTGAGTTCCATATCAGGTGATGTATTAGGTGATGTAGTGATGTCATATGACCTTGTCCACATGACTCTTTTTTTTTTTTTTTTAAATCAACAATTTATTACACGGAGCGCGGTGGCAGACCATGGTAGCTACTTCGTAACTACGTACAGATGGACAGAATTGACATGAAGAAAAAGGAAAGAGAAAGAGGAGAAAAGAGAGAGAAGAAAGTGAGAGAAACAGATAAAGAGGGAAAACATGAAAAGCGATATTAACTAGATGCTATCTAGCTAGACTGAAAAGAAAAGGCTCTCGGATTTCTTTCTAAAAATTCAATAAAATGAGCAATTGAATCCCTCCTGGGATTCCAGTACTCGTTAAACCTTCTGCACTCATGAAGGATGTGTCGTCTTGTTTCAATAGGATACAGACCACACGGACACGAAAAGTCTTCATTCAGGAAGAACTTGAGATGGTATTCTCCTATCGGAGCATGATTGGTTATAGCTCTCGTGGCTCTAGTGCATAGTGAATTAGAATGACCGAATACTTGAAGCCAAGAACCGCCTTTGCAATAAGTGGGTTCTAGCGGTTTGTTGTCATTATCGACAAGCTCCAGGAAATTTCTTCCTTTGAGATCCGACGCTTGGAAGGTCATCTTCCAAGTGTTGATAATGTTGTCACTTTCCAATTTTTTGCTGAAATCCCATGAGTATTTGTTTGGCAATAGAGGAGTGAGATTAAACAATTTCGTGTCTGAGTCGACAGCTTTATGAAGATGCCAATTGCTTTTGCTTGGGCACTCCCAAAATTCGATAGTGTTCGTATTGCGCCGATTGAAGAACTCTCTGAGCTCTGATAGGACGAAATTGGATTGACGTGACTCTTTCCATGGGTGTTTAGTAATAAAAGAAAAAGAAAAAGGAAAGTGAAAAGAGACAGGTTCATAACAAGTGGAGTGTTGTGCCAAGAGGAGTGGTAAGTATCTTATGTTACAAAACCTTACAGCCCAGCGAGTTTGGAAAGTAAGATTTATTAGTGACCAAACATGTCGTGCTACTACTACCCTTTTCATGTGATCCACACCCG